>PVIC010000978.1:0-37712 GCA_004025085.1 Thryonomys swinderianus | reverse complement strand
ACTGAAGCTGTGACATTTCCAACGACTATAGGAGGAAAATTTAAGGGGAGGAAAAAAAAACCCCAACCAACCCCTAAAATCATTTTCTTATTGTACATAACAACCTCATTCTCCTGTATATGCGGAAGATATAACCTTATATTTGGTAAGTGTTTCTTGTGCTATTTTATCACGTGACCTGTTTATAAAAATATATATTAAAAAAGTTGTAAAAACCTGAGTCCGGGTCGTTTTGGGATCACCCGACCATGATACAGAGGTAATTGCCTTAGGAGGCCCAGGGGTTCTTATGCACTCTCAGTGCATCAGATTTATGCATGCTTTCTACAAACTGCCAGACTGGAAACTGAGCGGCAACCAACACAGAAGTTTCCCAGCTCCCTGTTACATAACAGGGAGAGAGAGAATGGAGAGATGACACTAAACTCATTACACAAATAGTCTCTTGAATTATCTAGGGTCAAGCCCCACAGTTCTAAAATGCCAGAAATGAACTCTGTCCTATGTACAGGGACTAAAGAAACGATCAGGAGGTCCTAAAAGATCACATAGACCACCAGGAGACTAGGACTATACCCAGAAGAGAAAGGGAGGCTGAGGCTGAGTGGGGCCACTGAGTGAATGGGCCATGTCAGGCCCCGATATTTGGAACTAAGGCATATTTAATTCCCCCATTAGTGTTCATGTCCATGTGATAACCACTAATAAAGAATCAAATGGTCACAATTGTGGAGGTGACAGTGACTGGTGAGGCTACTTTATGTAAAATGGCAGGGAAGGCCTCCATGCTCAGAGGAAGTGCCATTTAAGCAGAGGGTCAGGAGGCAGAAGCAGGAATGATCTTGGTCGGCTGCAAGCAGGAACCTGTGGCTGCAGACACAGGATGGACAGAGGCTGGGATTTATTCACCCTGCAGTCAGGGATTGTGGGATGCCCTAGGAGGAAGGGGAATCAGTTGTTGTGTGGTAGGAAGATCAGTTAAGATGGACCCTGGAGAGTGGTTGGGAGACAGCTCCTGAGCTCCACAGAAGGAAGTAAATAGAAAGTAAGTAGAAAGTGGAGGCGATGGGACTTGAGTAGGAGTGACCAGACTTGCAGAAGGACCTGGGAGAAGGAATAGCACTGATACTAAAATATTGAGATCAAAATAAGAAGCACACCAAATCAAATCAGAACTCATCTTTAGATTACATAGTTAAGGACCATTCTGAATTCTTCGTTGTTTGTATAAATAAAGTATTTATAAATGGTATTTTGTTTTTAAAGGTTCATCAAAACAAAACCATCAGTGAAAATCCCATGTTTTTGAGAGGCCATTATCTGAGCAATCTAAGAAATAAATCCCTTCCACCTAAATTGTACATTTTCCTGAAGCATAACATTCAAATTAAAGAAATGATTCTGTGGTTAATTGGAAAGTTTAGAGGATAATTTTAAAGCACCCATATCAGGATTTATATCTATAGTTTTTATCACAGAAATGCAGCATGTTACTTGTAAAATTCCTGAAAAGAAAAATTTTATCACAAGGACGACTTCTCCACCCAAATAAGGACACTAGACAAATTTGGTTCATTTGAATTAGCTAACCAAGACTTGGTAGAGGCACATTTAAATACAGTATCCCTAATAACCATTCCTTTACAATAAGTTGAGAACTGTGTACCTAAAGGTCATGATTCATAGAAATCTACTGTGATGGTTAGAGGTGTTCACAGTTTAGGACTTGCTGAAATAAAAGAGTAATATAAATTATTCACTTGCACGGTTTTCAGTCTTTTCTTTTTTTCTTTTTTGACAGGGGTCTCACTATGTAGTTCAGGCTGGCCTGGAACTTACAGGGATCCTCCTTCTCAGCCTTTTTAATGCTGGGATTGCAGCTAAGCACCACCATGACCGGCTGCATGTTTTTCTTGACCCACAACTCCGCCCTTACATGCAGGTTCAATTTTTTCAGTAACTGGGTTTCAGCGAAAGCCAGGAAAATAATTTTGCAGTAGTCAGATTACTATTCTAATGTATACTTTTTATTGTAAGTAGTGGTGAGCATTGGTCAATAGTTTTACAGTCCTTTACAAAATAAGAAATAAATTGGGCGTGGCGGCACACGCCTGTAATCCCAGCACTCGGGAGGCAGAGGCAGGGGGACTGCGGAGTTCGAGGCTTGCCTGGGTTACATAGGGAGCTCAGGGCCAGCCTGAACTACAAGGCGAGACCCTGTCTCCAGAAAGAAAAAAAAAAGAAGAAGAAGAAATAAACTGGGCGTGGTGACACACGCCTCTAATTCCAGCACTCGGAAGGCTGAGCCAGAGGATCGCTGCAAGTTCGGGACCACCCTGAGCTACATAGCGCTTTCAAGACCAGCAAGAACTACATAGAGAGACTCTCTCTCCAACAACAAAATAAAGTAAATAAGCACAGCCAACAAACTACCGAGGCGGAATCGTGGAGCCAACAGATCCTAAAGCCGAACTATCCAGGCGCTGGACCCGGAACTACAATCTTACCGGTCAGAGTCTGCGCCGGCTGCCGGAGGGGCGCGGTTAAGAAAGGGACCATTTCCGGTGAGGGGCGGAAAAGAGATGGGTTTCTTCCGGCAAGGCCGGTCACACCTACAGACTGCTTTCGGTAAATGACCTGGAATTCCCGTGGAGAGAGAGGGTTTCTGGTTCTTCTGCTTTCGTGTTGCAGCCTTCTCTGCTGGGCGACACCAGAACTTTGTCCTGCCGTCCTCTTCTTCCTCTTAAGCTCCTTGAACATCTCAATTCCCTTGGTTGCTTTACTCTTACCCCATTTTGTTCCTCACCGGGCCTTTCTTGCCTTCGGAGACCCTGGGCCGACAGTGTGTACCGCAGGACCCATCTCTTTCTCCTGTTGGAGTTAACTAGTCATGGTCCGGTGGACTTCGGGATATGCCTGATGAAAGAGTAGCTTGGGCGGAAGCTAACGAGTAGGGTGTTCCTGGGAAAGTCAGACATGGTAGTGACCAGTCTCAGGACACCTATAGAGCCTTCTGACGGATTTCAGTGAGTTTTAACTTCTGTATAAGGGTGACTGGCTGATGGACTTCCTGGACTAGTAACAAAAGATTGCCCAGGCCCAACCAGTGTTGGGGGACCCAACCTGATGCAAAGTCTGATCTGACAGACATCCAGGCTTCCCACGCCAACCCACTTTACTGACCTGCCCCCAACATCAGTGCAGCCATGGAGAAGATGTCTCGTGTGACCACAGCCCTTGGGAGCAGTGCACTGACTGGCCGCACCATGCACTGCCATCTAGATGCACCAGCGAATGCCATCAGCGTGTGCCGTGACGCAGCCCAGGTGGTTGTGGCAGGTCGCAGCATCTTCAAGATATTTGCCATTGAGGAGGAGCAGTTCGTGGAAAAACTGAACCTGCGTGTGGGCCGGAAGCCCTCACTCAACCTGAGCTGTGCGGATGTGGTCTGGCACCAGATGGATGAGAACCTGTTGGCCACAGCAGCCACCAATGGTGTGGTGGTCACATGGAACCTGGGTCGGCCATCCCGTAACAAGCAGGATCAGCTGTTCACAGAACACAAACGCACTGTGAACAAAGTCTGCTTCCACCCCACTGAGGCCCACGTGCTGCTCAGTGGTTCCCAAGATGGCTTCATGAAGTGCTTCGACCTCCGCAGGAAGGATTCTGTCAGCACTTTCTCGGGTGAGACCCACAGAGGCAGAATGGAGTAGATGTTTGTTGCTGTAGGCACTTGACCTGTCCAGACAGTCTGAGAAATTTTCTGTGCATTAGAGTGGGTGGAGGTCAGCGGAGGAGGTGTGGAGAAGGTTAGGTGAAATATGAACCAGGGAAATGATAATGCAAGATGGAATTGAGGCTGGGTGTGGCACGATGGAGAGCAAAGATACTGGGTTCATCTGGGTGGCTGATTATTTCACTCAGTGTGTTACTTCCCCTTCTCCATTCACCAGGCTCCCCTTACTACAGGAAGTCGACAGGGACTCAAGTGTTCTCAGGCCAGGGGTACAGAGGAGTACACTGTCTAGTTCCCCCATGGCCCTTTTCCTAGTAGTCCCAGCTCCTAATGTCCAGCCCTGATCTGGCTCTCTTTGTCTACCTTACTGAAGCCAAGTAAAATGCAAATTAGAACCCTGGGACCTCAAAATTGCAGACACCTTTTTCTTTATATTGTATTTGAGGCAGAGAGGTTCATGCTGTGCATGAACTCACTGTGTAGCCCAGACTGGCCCTAAGCTTGCAGTCTTTCTGCCTCAGCCTCTCACCACACCCAGTTTGGAGGCAGAATAAAACAGATCTTTCTCAGCATGGTGCCTCACACCTGTGATCCCAGTGCTCTGAAGTCTCAGGCGAGAGGATCACCACAAGTTCAAGACTTGCCTGGGCTACACACTGAATTCAAGACTAGCTGAAGTGCATAATGAGACCTAAAAAGAAAAGGTCCTGAGCTTCCTGTGTCAGGGAAAGGGTGGACACTGTCCTCTTAGGCTCTTGGGTGGACCTGGTCCCTGAGCCCCTAGTCCTTTGGGGTTGACTATGCAGCTCCTGCCTGAGGTGAAAGAGTTGGGCAGAGCATGTGGTTGAGGTATCTTCAGTAAAGCCCATAGGAGATGGGAAGATAGCCAGGTAGGGGTCCTATTTCCCTAGTGCTCATGTATGGCCTCCTGAAAGTTGCCACACATTTACCCAAGGAATAATATAAGATGCAGAATTCAGGGAAAATGGAGGCTCTGGAGTTTGTGCAGAAACCACCCAGTGTGTCTTCCCTTTTCTAAGCTTCACTCATACTGGGCAGACCCTTGGACTGTCCACTTTACCTTCTGCGCCTCCTGACGTAGCCACAGGAATGTGTGACACCATTCTGTAGCCATTCCAAAGGCTCCTTCTACCACAATGGGTCGGGGCCCCTTACCTCTACTCCAATGACGCCCTGCCTGCAGGCCAGTCTGAGAGTGTGCGAGATGTCCAGTTCAGTATCCGGGACTACTTCACATTTGCCTCTACGTTTGAAAATGGCAACGTGCAGCTCTGGGACATCCGCCGACCTGACCGATGTGAGAGGATGTTCACAGCCCACAATGGGCCTGTCTTCTGCTGCGACTGGCACCCTGAGGACAGGTGTGGTGGTGTGGTGTGGGGGTGTGGACCAGCAGGGCTCAAAGAAGTCTCTCTGATTTGAGACCTGTGAGGCAGAATGTAGGGAGCACAGAGCTGGGGTTTTCCTCTCCACCAGAGAAGTCACTGAGGTCTTGGGTGGGGTTTTTCCACAGGGGCTGGCTGGCCACAGGTGGACGTGACAAGATGGTGAAAGTCTGGGACATGACCACACACCGTGCCAAGGAGATGCACTGCGTGCAGACCATCGCCTCAGTAGCACGTGTCAAGTGGCGGCCTGAATGCCGCCACCACCTAGCCACGTGCTCCATGATGGTGGATCATAACATCTATGTGTGGGATGTGCGTCGTCCCTTTGTGCCAGCTGCTATGTTTGAGGAACACCGTGATGTCACAACGGGTATTGCCTGGCGCCATCCCCATGACCCCTCCTTTCTACTCTCTGGCTCCAAGGACAGTACACTGTGCCAGCACCTGTTTCGTGATGCCAGCCAGCCTGTTGAGCGTGCCAACCCTGAAGGCCTCTGCTATGGCCTTTTTGGAGACCTGGCTTTTGCTGCCAAAGAGAGCCTGGTGGCTACTGAATCAGGACGCAAGCCTTACACTGGTGACCGGCGCCATCCTATCTTTTTCAAGCGCAAGCTAGACCCTGCTGAACCCTTTTCAGGCCTTGCCTCCAGTGCCCTCAGTGTCTTTGAGATAGAGCCTGGTGGTGGGAGTATGAGCTGGTTTGTAGACACAGCCGAGCATTATGCTCTAACTGGCCGGCCACTGGCTGAGCTCTGTGACCACAATGCCAAGGTAGCTCGAGACCTTGGCCGAAACCAGGTAGGTGGGGATGATCTGAGAGAAGATCAAGGGCATGACCTTGGGGTGGGAATGGCTGCTGTGATGACTGTACCACCACCAACCCTAAGATGAGAGCTTGGCTTTGGTCATTCCTACTACTACCAGCACTTGTACCAGTAACTGAGGGTGTCAAATCATGCAGGGCCGGAGTTGACCAGAAAGAGAAATCTGGGAAGTCATGTGGCCAAAGCCTCTTTTCTGTCTCACTCTTGGTATCCAACTTCCCTTGGCATGTACCCCTGTGGAAAGGCAAGAGCTGCCTCCTACATGCCCTCTCTTGGTCCTGTTGGCGCCCTTGCTTCCTCTCCATTGGCTGTCTCTCAATTCTCTTTTCCCTGTGCTACTGTACAATAGAGACTGGGATTTTAATTTTTCCCATGAGTTAAAAAATTGGGTCCCCAGGGCAACTGAATGCTGCTGCATGATTCCGTCTAGACAGAAGGGTTCTACATAGGATGCTGGCCATCCAGGGCCCTCTGTCACTGGTACCTGTCTCTAGGTGGCACAGACATGGACCATGCTGCGGATCATCTACTGTAGCCCTGGTCTGGTGCCTTCTACCAACCTCAACCACAGTGTGGGCAAGGGCAGCTCCTGTGGCCTGCCCCTCATGAACAGGTAGACGCATAGGGTTGGCTCTTCCCGGAGGGTGGGGTTGCTAGAGCCTAAGCACTCATGACCCTTCCTTGCCTCCAGTTTCAACCTGAAGGACATGGCTTCTGGGCTAGGCAGCGAGACAAGGCTAGACCGAAGCAAAGGGGACACACGAAGCGACACGGTTCTGCTTGACTCCTCTGCCACACTCATCACTAATGAGGGTAGGCTATAGGGCACATGGGACTGCTGATGGAGTAGGCTTAAGCACCACACAGTGAGCCACTCCTTGAATGACCTCCTTCCAATCCTGGGTAGATAATGAGGAAACTGAGGGCAGTGATGTGCCCACTGACTACCTGCTTGGTGATGTGGAGGGTGAGGAGGATGAGCTGTACCCATTAGACCCAGAACATGTGCACTGTGAGTAAGGGTTCTGATTGGGTGGGGGTCAGGCAGAAAATGTGCCTATGAGTGGGGGCTTGGTTGAGGAGGGGGTAGGAGGAATGGGGGGTGGAGGCCCAGGCCCACACAGCTGGTTCTCACCTCCCAGCCGAGGAGCCTGAGTACGTGCTGCCACAGGAGGCCTTCCCATTACGCCATGAGATTGTGGACACACCATCTGGGCCCGAGCACTTGCAAGACAAGGCTGACTCACCACATGTGAGTGGCAGTGAGGCAGATGCCGCCTCTTTGGTGCCTGTGGACTCCTCCTTCTCCCTCCTCTCCATCTCACATGCGCTATATGACAGCCGCCTGCCGCCTGACTTCTTCAGTGTGCTGGTGTGTGACATGCTGCGCTTTTATGCTGAGCAGGGTGATGTGCAGATGGCCGTATCTGTGCTCATCGTGTTAGGTGAACGTGTGCGCAAGGACATCGATGAACAGACCCAGGTGTGTGTGACGGAGCAGGGGTGGGCCTCCCCAGAGCAGCTGCTGTCCCAACATCCCTGTACATGTGGGGACAAACCCAGGCTACTGCTCCTCGCAGCTCAGCCCTCTGCCAGTGTCCCGCCCCCAATGTGCCTGGCTGTCCTAACCTCACTTCATCCCCTCAGGAACACTGGTACACATCATACATCGACCTGCTGCAGCGATTCCGCCTCTGGAATGTATCCAACGAGGTGGTCAAACTGAGTACCAGCCAAGCTGTAAGCTGCCTCAACCAGGCCTCCACCACCCTGCATGTCAACTGCAGCCACTGCAAGCGGCCTATGAGCAGCCGGGGCTGGGTCTGCGACAGGTGGGGCTATGGGGGTAGGAGCTTGGGGCCTTTGGCAAGCCCCAAAACCCCAGCTGAGGTGTCTTCCTACCCCCAGGTGCCACCACTGTGCCAGCATGTGTGCTGTCTGCCACCACGTGGTCAAAGGTCTGTTCGTATGGTGCCAGGGCTGCAGCCACGGTGGCCACCTGCAACACATCATGAAGTGGTTGGAGGGCAGCTCCCACTGCCCTGCGGGCTGTGGCCACCTTTGCGAGTACTCCTGACCTGCCAGGGGCCTGGGGCGACTTCCACAGCTCAGCAGAGGTCCATCAGAACCAGACAGACAACCTCCAGCCTGCCTCAGTGCTAGCATGAAAGGGGGCTGGAACTTATGAACTAAATAAAAGGCAGGAGTTGCTATCGGACTGTTCCCAATCGCTCTGCGGGACGGAGGGCAAGGGATTCTGGCTGGGTCAGGATCGCCATAACTAACTATAGCCAATAGCAACTCTCGCTGTGGTCTGCTCATGTCTTCCGGAGCTGTTTCTTTTGGGGGCGGGCTGAAAGAGGCAGCTTCCGGGGCCGACCCGTTGCCACGACGACAAAGCTACTGGCCTGTGGCATGCAGGCTTGGAGTTCCCAGCGTGCTGTGCGTCGGCGGCAGGCCATGGCTGTAGGGGTTCGGCTGCTAATGCTGCTCTCGCTGTGGCTTCTGGTGTTGGCTCAGTTCTACTGTGAAGCTGGAGACTGCGGAGGGTGGTGAGCAGTGCAGAGCGGGGCTCCGAGGGGCTGGAGCACGGGGTGATGTGGGGTGATGCGCGACCCGCGCTGATCCCATGTGTCTGCAGGCAGCAGACTGGGCCGGGGCTAGACGTGGCTGTGGAGGAACGCTGCACCGTGGAGCGCAGACTCGACCTCAGTTACGCTGAATTTGTGCAGTAGTACGTGTACCCTAACCCTTCTGCCCATGTTCACCCGTATCCAAATGCTAATGTCCTGACTCCTTTCCCCATCTCCAGCGTGCATCCTCTCCCCAGGGCATGCGGGATTGACTCTGTCCTTTTTCCCCCCCAGCTACGCGTTCCTCCGGCCTGTCATCCTACAGGGACTCACGGACAACACGGTGAGTGGTAAAATACATTGCAGGACACTGGCTCTGCTTGCCCAGCCACTAAGTTATCTCTTGACCTCCGCAGAGGTTCCGGGCCCTGTGTTCACGAGAAAGTCTGTTGGCCACCTTTGGGGACAATGTGGTTCGGCTCAGCACTGCCAACACTTACTCTTACCAGAAAGGTGAGCTGCTCCACCTCTCTGGGGCTTGCCGCTTGCCAACATTCTGAAGGCAGAACCAGCTCGTCCTGACCATGCCCTTTCCTACAGTGGACCTCCCCTTCCATCAATATGTAGAGCAACTGCTACATCCCCAAGACCCTGCTTCTCTGGGCAATGGTAAGCTAGCCTTGGGGAGCATTGGGGGTGGGACATCTGGGTGCCCAGGTGCCAGGAACCCAGCCCATTGTTTTTTCTGTTGACAGACACTCTGTACTTTTTTGGGGACAACAACTTCACAGAATGGGCATCACTATTCCAGCACTACTCCCCACCCCCATTTCACCTGCTGGGAACCACTCCTGCTTATAGCTTTGGAATTGCAGGTAGGTTCTCCTCAGGACTAGGAGGTAAGAGGGGTCAGTACAGATTAAATTTGTTACTGTCTCATCACTGACCCTGTAGGAGCTGGCTCTGGGGTGCCCTTCCACTGGCATGGGCCTGGATTCTCTGAGGTGATCTACGGCCGCAAGGTTAGCACATGGTGCCAAATGAGGCCTGGGGCCTGTTGACTACAACATGAGAATGACTTTATCATCTTGTTTTCAGCACTGGTTCCTCTACCCACCTGAGAAGACCCCAGAGTTCCACCCCAACAAGACCACATTAACCTGGCTTCGGGACACATACCCAACCCTGGCACCATCTGAAAGGCCCCTGGAGTGTACCATCCAGGCTGGTGAGGTCAGTAGTTGGTAGAAAGGAGCCTGGCCAGGCCAAAAGGTCCCCAACTAAAGGCTATGCTCATGCTTGCTTCAGCAGCACATATACTAAAGGCAATGCTCCCCTCCCCAGGTGCTGTATTTCCCTGACCGTTGGTGGCATGCCACACTCAACCTTGACACCAGTGTCTTCATCTCCACCTTCCTTGGCTAGTCAGAAATGACAGCGCCGCACACCAGGATGTCCCCATGTACTGGTCACAAATTTTATTACAGGAACAGTGGCAGCAGTGGCAGCTTCAACTCAACCAACCCCCATCTGCTCTTCCAACCCAGAAAGAAGATGAGAGGCTCACGACCTAGCAAAGGCTATGCTGAGAAGGGTAGCAGTCCAGAGCCCACCAGCAGAACTGACGAGGGTAGGCACAGCGACACAAATTATGTACAGGAACTGGGGCTTCTGCCTCAGGACCTTCCTGAGCCAGGATATCAGGCAAGGTGGAGCAATGGGCCTCAGTAGTCCTCCACCCAACCGTTCTCAGAGATGAATGCATCGATGACCTCCTTCATAGCCAGGTTAGGGATGAGCTGTTCCTGGGTCAGGGGGCTCCGGGTCACAGGGTCAAAGTGACCCACACGCTGTAGTGACAACAGGGTCAGAGTGCTCCATGTGCCAGTCTGTGCCTCCAGCCCTGGTTCTGAAGCTCATAGGCCCTTACCTGCAGATGCTCTTCAATGTCCTTTCGGTCGTAGGTGATGCCACTTGGTGTGATACAGGGTTCCCTCATCAGCTCAAAGCTGATCTTGCCACACAGATAATCAGGGATATCTCTCTTCTACAGCACACAGGGACAATGTCAGGGACCAAGAAAGAAACACTGCTTGAGCACTTGCTACACACAGCCTTTCAGAGAAAATGCTCACCTTTCTCTTTTCATCTACCTGAGAGAAGAGATCATCCATGTCCGCCATGTATTTGTCCTGCAAAGAATTGAGTACTGTGTGGGGGCCACTCGAGTATTCCTCATGCTTAGGACACACATACCAATAAGAACCAGGGGCACTATTACTGTGGTACACATGGGGACAGATTCATCTATGGCCCAGGGCATCCTCAGTTACATGCACACACACACACACAGACCCACATGTGGGTCTAGGGCACCCTCACGTGCTTGGCCTCAATGCAGGCCTGCTGGGCTCGGATATGACCATCATCCTCGTCACCCTCGTGATTTCGCTGACACTCTTCCAGCTCCCTGAGGATTGACCAGGAGCCGGTCAGAGATAAACCTGGCCAGAAGATTAGAGCCCACTCCCACTTCAGGCTCTTCCCTGTCAGCTTCCTGTTCACCCATGTCAACCTTTCAATAAACACTTATGTTGGTGACTCAGCTTAACCTGCCAGAGAGTGGGCTAGAAGGGGAGGGGCCCACCTCTCGCGCTCAGCAGTGATGAGCCGAGTGAGGTAAGAGTGCAGCTCACTCTCCTGGTGGATGCGTCGCTCTTCAATGCTGTTCCAGCGCTTCTTCTTGGCAATGCGCAGAGCACTAGGGATGTCATCCCCAAAATTGAGCCGCTGCTCTTTGGCCAGGCTGTAGGCTGGGAAAATGGAATAGTCAGGTCACACTCAGGCTGGTCCACTCTCCTGGCCCCAGGTGCCCTGTGACCAGACAACTTGTTGGTTCACCTCGCTGCAGATTGGCAATGGCCTCATCGTAATTCTCCATCTCCAGCTGGCACTGCCCCAGGAAGAAGTGTGCCTTCACAGACTGTCCGTCCAGTTCTAGTGCCCGCCGACAGTCAGCCAATGCTTGCTCAGGTTGCTGCATCTTCAGGTAGCACAGAGCACGATTGGTATAGTACACTGCCACCAGGGGATTCCGGGTCTGGAGACCAAGGCCAGATAGCAGGAAGATGTGGGCTCGGCCACTCTTTCATACCCAGATACCCCAGATTCTGTCCCAGCTGGGGAGTTCATAGCTGGAATGAAAAACTAAATTTCTCAGTTGTCAGCGCTAGAATCGTGGCTCGGCCCGCCCTCAGTTTCAGTTGATACTGTAAAGGGAAGTTCTTCAAACCTGTAAGATTCTCAACTTCAGACCTAGGGTTCTCAAGGGCAGGGGTATCGGGTCGCCAGCCTAGCCAGCCCTAAGAATTTCACCCACTCATCCCACCTGCCAGTTTCCGGGCGTCTAGCACAGACTCCAGAGCCGAGTCGAGGTGCCCGTGGAACAAGGTCCCTGCTGCAAGCTTACAGTGGCAGGGCCGAGGGGAGCGCCAAACCCGCTCCCGCCTCCCCGCCCCCAGCACTTACGATGGCGCGACCGTAGCAGGCCGCTGCCTCCTGGTACTTGCGGCCCACGAAGAACCGGTTGCCCTGTTCCTTGAGCTCCTGCGCGCTCGGGCTCTTCTCCGGGCTGCCGCCCCCGGCGCCCATCCGCGCACCGCCCTCCTTTTCCTCCTTGCCCTTCATGGCGCCGCGCGGCACGGCCCGGGCTGTTACCAGGGTCCGGGCCCGGCCGCCGTGCGCCCGCAGCCCGCGGCGCAACCCGCTCCGCCCGGTCCGGCAATCCGCCACCGGAACTTCCGGCGCGGGGGGGCACGCTGGCGGAAGGTCACGTGAACCAGAGCCGGGCCGTGCGACCAGAGAGTCTAGGGGCGGAGCGCCGCAACTCTAGGCTCTCATTAGGCCGCGCCCCTAAGTTTGGCCCTGCCCCGCGAGACCGGACCCCGACTCCAAACTGCACGGATGTAGCGACAGCCCACGTGAAGGTCCGACTCCCTGCGCCGCTGTCCTGACAAGCCACGGAGAGGTTCTGCGGGCGTTCGCTGCCGTATGTGGAGGCCATGGGCCGCTGATAGGACGGCGAGGACAAGGCCGCTAACCAGGCAGGAATCCACGGCCCAGACTCTCCTCACCGTCTTTTGGGAGGCGGTGCCCACAGCTATTTGGCGTGAAACGGAGAAGCACAAGGCTCAAGAGGCTTTGCAGCAACTAGTGTCAGGAAAGCCAACAGGGAGGGGCCAGAGGGAGAGGTGGAGCTTCTTCCTAGGCGTGACCTGCGGGTGGGACTTCACCTGGAGCGTGACTTCGTAAGGAGGCGGGACTTTGACAGGCTTTCTTTGAAGGTTCAGGTCCAGTACCCGAGACTCCCAACTCTTAGAGGGGTCAGTACCGGCCGCACTGCAGTAGCGGTGGCCGTCACACACCCGCACACCCCAGAGCTTATGGTACAGCGTTCAGCCACTGCCTTCCTCCTGCCAGACGTGTGAACCTCAGGGACAAAGCTGTGTGTCTTCCGAGGTATGGGTCCTCTGCCACGGCCTCTGTTGTGCCTGGACCCCACTTGTGTTCTAGCGTCTTAGCCTGTGTGATGGGTAGATGGTGTGTCACAGGGTCCTGGGCAGGAGCTCCAGGATGTTATCCCAAGAGTTGCCCCTGCACTATCTATAGCTATCATGGTGCCTGAAGCTCTACAGGTGGCAGCCTTCATGTCCAGTGAGATGGTGGCTGTAGTGCCTGGCCTGCTAGCACTGCAATACATTCTCACAAACTACTGCTGTACCTGGGCTAGGTATAAGAGTGTTAGGAGTGTGTTACAGTCCTAAACCAGTGTGGACTACTGATGAACTGGGAATATAACCAAGGTCCCAGTCGGGGTAGAGTGGGTGGCCAAGTACCCTTGGGCCCCAAACTCCTTGGGACCCTCCCCAGGGAGTGCCTCAGCGCTATGGGCTTCTTGCCTTGTGAAAACAGCACTGTGGAGTTGGGCCATGTGGCAGGAGCTATGCTGGATCTGCTGCCTGACCTTGGCACTAGCATGTCACACACAAGAACACAAGCAGGCCAAATCTCAGGACTCAGGCCAGGTGAGCTTGGCTGTGGCCTAAAACCTGCCTGCTCACCTGTCAGGAGACCTCAGGATACATGTTTCTAGAGAGCAGGCTGGCTGAATAAGAGGCGAAGTGTTCCAAGAGCTCAATAAAAGCTTGCTAAACTCAGCCTGACCAGGAATCCAGCCCCTCCCCTGCTGCTCTAGGATCTACACAGCGGTGTAGAATAACTCTACTATCTCTTGCCAGGTACAGAGAGGCAAGGGAGATAAAAGCCCAGGCACGCATCATGGGTGGGCCTATCTCTTGTGGTCTGTTAGTAGGGTGGGAGTAAACAAGTCTGCAGAGCCCCAGGTAACTACCTAGTGCAGTGTAAAATATTTATTCATTCTCCAAAAAGGCTCAGACTGCAAGTCTGGGGTGGAATGGGTGGGATTGGGTCTCCTCTGGGACCACCCTTGGGGACCCCCCCCCAGGCCTGGGAGGGGGTAGCCAGGGCTGGAGTGAGGCTCAGCCTCAGCTGGTGGACTACAGGGCCCACCTACCCCCGGGAGAAACAGCCCTGAGATGTCCATTCACAGAGGGCAGGTGTGCAGACCTGCCTGGTGGCTGGACACCACATGCCCCCTGGCCCTGGGGAGCAGCAGGTCAGGGTGGTGGGGGGATGTGGGCACCCAGCAGGTCATAGGCGAAGACGTTCCAGAAGATAGCGAAGAGTAGGAAAGTGCCATAGGCGAGCAGCACCACCCACCAGCCACACTGGTCCTGCAGGCGCTCCTCATAGCTACGCAGGATGGTGAGCCCCATGCTCACCCCCACCACCGCACCTGCCAGGTGCGCCATGAAGCTGGGCTGTGGGCCTGAGGCAGGCAGTGGTGGGGAGAAGCGCAGCCACACAGCCCGGCCCACCTCGGAGCTCACTGCAGAGGGAGCAACAGGTGGGAGGTGCCGGTCTGCAGGCTGAGGGCCCCCAGCCCCCACCGGGCCCCCTACTCACTGCACACCAGGGCCAACACCATCCTCAGCAGCTTGTAGGGACACCTCATCCCAGCCCAGTTCTGAGGGGGGCATGCAGACAAAGAGGCCGTGAGGCGGGCCAGGTGGGGCCCTTCCCACACCCCTGCTAGGTGGCCCAGTTACCATGACAACGTTGGCCAAATGTGCTGAGCACAGGGCATAGACCCCACCAGAGCCCCCGACTACAGGGGCACGCATGTCGGTGATGGAGACAGTCAGGGAGCCTGTATAAGCAGAGGCAGGGGTGAGGGCGCAGCCAGCCAGTAAGGTGGGCAGGGTGCCCATGCCCGTCTCACCTGCCAGCACGCCTGCCAGATAGAGCAGGCTGATGCGGAGTAAGCCATGTACCATCTCCAGGGGCACCCCGATCATCAGTTGCAGGAGAGCATTGAATCCCAGCTGCTCCAGCCTGGTCACATAGGTGCAAATAGGCAAGAGAGATGAGATCAATAGTTCAGCCTGCCCTAGGGTGCCACATGCTTCCTCTCCCCTAGGCTAAGCCTTCTTGACTGAAGGAGCAGTGTGCTGGGGGGACTCACAAGCTGGCTCCCTACTCACCCAACATGCATGAACATATAGGTGAGGAAGCGCCACGCACGGGCACGGTGCCCAGGGTGGTACACAAGGGGGCTCTTCATGTACTCTGGGTGGTAGGTTTGCAGCACCCACTTGTTGAGGCGGGCTCCATAACACAGAAACACAACAATCTGCAGACACAGTATAGCTCGTCAGGGCCAGGGATTCTCAAGGCCCCTGGGGTGGTAGGTGGGCAGCCCACCTGGGCAAGAGTGACTGAGGCCATGAACACGGGAGGCGGGCAGCTACGGTGTCTGTAGAAGTACCAGCGGCGGTCCACCTCACAGGGCAGGATCTCATAGGCCACATAGCGCACAAACCGCTTGTAGACACCCAGCCCTGGTTCGTCCAGCAACCCGTCTCGGGGCAGTGCCCGCTGTCCATTAGCAATGGCCCGCTTGAAGCTACTGGAACGCTTGCTGCTGATCTGGGGGGCAGAGGCCTGACTGTGGGCTACAATATTGTCCCTATGGCACCCTACCCGGGTGGGTTGGAGGTCCTCCCCACACCCACAAATCCTCCCCAGGAAGAGGCCACCCATCCACCCTGCTTTGGCCAGGATGCTATGCCTGTCCAAGTCTGAGCCCCACCCCTAATCCCCACCCACCATGGCACTGACCAGGTCCACCAGCTCCTGGTAGCAGATCTGGCCCCGCTCGTTGCTCTGGGCCAGGGCCACCAGCATGTCCAGCTTGGCTGGGTCCAGGGGCAGCTCATGGCTGTGCACTAGACCAGCGAAGGTGTCTGCGCCAATGAAGCCTGTGTTCTCAGGGTCCAGCTGCTGCGGTGGAGGAGCCGCAGGCCAGGGGCTGAGGGGTGGCTGGGATCTGCAGGCTGGTCCCTAGGACCCTGGCTGGTCACAGGTCCTAGGTCTGCCATACCTGAGCTCCCTAGGGTCTCTCCCACCCTGCCTCAGGTCCCACCCGCCAGTCCTGAGAAGAGCGGGCCCCTCAGAGAATGCCCACCCTTCTGCCCTGCTTTCTTCCAAGACCAGTCAGCAGTCAAGCACAGGACCGGAGGTCGGGTTGGGAAGGGGCTTAGGTGCCCAAGGATCAGCCCGCGCCCGGTCCCCCTTGTCCCAGGCCCCGTGACAGAAAGGAGCCGGTAGCGGCCCCAACCCCACGCACCTGCTCCTGGATGAGCTGCAGCAGAGAGCTCCTGTCCATAGAGCCGGGCCAGGGGCCGGGGTCGGCCGAGGCCGGGAGGGGCTGCTCTGCGGAGGGCTCCGCTCCGCCCCGGCCAGCCCGCTTTCCCTGTTCTGTTTAGCGCGCGCCGCTCTCGGGCCGCGTCACGGAGCCGCGCGCCCGCGCACACAGCGGCCCTGCACGCACGCGCCCCACACGCAGCCACAATACCACTCAGCGCCCTGTCCTAGGGCTGGGGCAATGCTCTCGCTCTCGCGGTGCAGAAGCTCCTCCCACGAAGTGCTTGCACCTAAAACTTCCCGCGAGACCCTTTGGGCGCTTATCAGCCTTCTCAGACCCAGAGTTCAGCACCAATGTCACCTCCTCCGAGAAGCCTCAGACCAACCACCCTGTTGCCCATGACTCCTTTTAGTGCCCGTGGCCCAGTTTCTGCCCAGAAAGTGCCAGTGTCTTCTTGAGACACCCACTCCTACCCTTAGCACTGCTGTGAGGCTGCTCCCTGCAAGCTCCTAGTCAGCTGGCAAAGGTGAAGCCCTGTCCTGCTCTTGTCCCCACACAATGTCCCAAATTAACCCACATGCCTAGTTACTCCTGCAGGCCCAGGGGCAGGAGCAGAGTACCCCCAAAGCGGGGGATGCAGCAGGGATAATGGAAGAACTTGCTGCTCTAAGGGCAGAGATCCCTCCAACCAGGGAGATGGGAGACCAAGGGGGTGTTCAGCCCATGGCAATCCTTCCCTGGACCCTGTCTGCTGTAGCAGATGCAATGGTGTCATTGCTCCCAGCCCCTGGGGCATAACACTATAAATAGTATCCTGCCCTGTCCCAGAATGAACTCAGGCCCAAGTCCACACCCTCAGATTCAATCATGGCTGTAGGCTGGAGGGTACCTAGTTGGGAGGAGTATAGACACTTGTCCCCGGGGTACTGCAGCAAGGCTGTCTGTGGCTGATTTTGGCCATGCTTTCCCTTCAGGCCAGGGTTTCATAGCTGTCCTATTCCTGGCATTTCATGACAACAGCTGGGTCTCAGAACAGCCCAGTCAGTCCTGAAGTGTAGGGAGTGGGCAGGAAGGGGCACATGCAATCCTGGAGAAGGGTAGGAAGTTCTTAGGCAGGAAAAGTTATGTTCCCAGAGAAAGTACTGTCCCCACACAGGACACAATAACCCTGAAATTCCAAGATTGATGAATACTGACATTCCTGAACCACAGCTGGGCATGATTCCACCTTCCAGAGGCACACTGGCCTGAGTGAGGCCGCCACACTGGCCTGAGTGAGGCCGCCACACTGGCCTGAATGAGGTCTTGGGATAGGATCTCCAGAATGGGAGGTACTCAGAAGTCAGACGACATTCCAGCCCACATCAGAACAAAACATGTATCTTAGACTGATTCAAGAAAAGCTTTCTTCAGAGATGAAGGACAATAAAAGACAGGCTTAATTTGGAGACCAAATCTGTCTTCTTTTGTGGATGTGCCCATGGGAAGGTTCTTATTTGGACAGAAAGGTGAAGGCTGTACTCAGTCTAGCCACTACTTGTTCTGGCCACCTCCTCTGGCTCCTGAATACCCCCTGACCACCCAGGTCAGTGAGACCAGAGAACCCCAGGTCTAGTCACCCACTCCTCACCCCTGACCTGTCTCCAACTTACAGGTGTCCACAGGGTGAGGCCATGCAGACAGTACACCAGCCTCCCATCACCAAGCCCAGTAGGAACCAGGGAGTGGCACAGCAGCACAAAGGCCAGCCTGGGGTAGCTTGTCTTCAGAAGCAAAGGTTTAGACAGACAGATGCTCCCAGAGCAGTGGTCCCACACCAGTACTTCAGGGTTCCTGCAATCATGCTGTGAGGCTGAAAACCAGTAACACATGGGCCACACTGACCCCACTGGGCCACTGTTAGCAGGCGGTGTTAGGGCTTCTGGTCATCATCGGCTCTTCACCAGGACCCTGTAGAGTGAAAAGCTGAGAACTGCTGCCGCAGTGGCTCCAACAGCTACCAGCATCCCCCGGAGCCAGAAGGAGGTGGGGTGCAGCTCTGTATGAGCCAGATGTCTGCAGGAAAAAGGAGCACTCAGGGTTGGTGCCTGCACACTTGCTGCCACATCCCTCCATTTTGTCTCCAGAGGCCAGGGCACAGAGGGCCACCTTAAACCTAGCACACCCAGTAGCAGACACCAACGGCCCCAAGATAAGACAAGCCACCCTCCCCTGGGCTGTGGTGCAGGCACCCACGGGAACGTAGCCATGGTGGCCAACCGGATGAAGATGTCAGTGTTTGGCAGGGCCGGGCCTTCGCAGGAGAATGGGGCTGGGGTGGGCAGCCGGTGTCGGCGGCAAAACTCAGCCGGTGACAGGCCTTGTGGGACAACACCTTCGGGCAAGTCAGCCTTGGAGGAGACGAAGAGGCAGGGAGTCTGGCCGTCCATGTAATGGCGCTGTGGGAGATGGGCCATATAAAGATTGAGCTCACCATTTACCCCCAAGCTGTGCTCTGAAGCAGGCCCCAGGCTCCAGCCCCCGCCTTGCCTTGTAGACACTGGCACAGTACAGAAAAGATGTGGGGTCACTGCCATCGAACATCAGGCAAGCAACATCGCAGGCAGCATCCGGCGAGGTGTCTGTGCTTACTTCACATAGCTGGGACAGATGGTGACCTCAAGGGGTGTTCCCAAGGACTGGGTCTCCCAGGGCTGTCCTGGAAGAGCTCTGCTAGGTGGGAGAATGAGCATGACGGTGTCCCAGCCCTCCCTCAGGGTCAGAGTTTATGGCTGGCACTCACAATCAGGTATTTCTCTTGCCCGTTGACCTGTACTGTGTCAATGGCGTAGACAGGAGAGCCCTGGGGGAATGGCCTGGTGTCCTGGTGCTGAGAGGCAGGTGGGAGACCATGATACTCACTTGGCCTTAACATTCCAAGTGTACTCCCCTGCCCCAAAGTCTCTCTATGGGGGAGGGAGTGGTCCCCACAGACACTTACCCCCAGGCTGTGGCCAAGGAAGGCCTGCAGAAAAGAGGACTTGCCCACTCCTTGGGCACCCACCACCTTGCAAAGGAGGACATTCCGTTGTGTTTGCCCCTTCTCTTGGTCCAGCCTCTTCTCACGGGTGACTGCAAGGGTGAGGTCAGGGGAGGGAGGCTACTGGGAGAGCTGAGCCCAAGACCCAGGGGGTGGGTACCCACCTGTGATGGCCTGAGCCTGTGACTCCTGATCACACAGGGTAGGGTACCCTAGGTAGCCAAGGTGTTCAAGGGAGCGCTGGACATCCAAATAGGTCACCAGGCTGGGATAGGTAGAAGGCACAGTGTCACAGGGGGTAAGGCCCAGGCAGGCAAGTGTAGATGGGTGTTGGGGGCTGTACTTACGTCCACTGGCAGAGGTACCCATGTAGGGGCAGCCGGCCTGAGTCGGTACGAACAGTGTGAGGAAGCTCAAGACCCCAGGGTGCCACTGGGAACACACTGAAGAGGTTCTGCAGCTCTTCTTGAGAGAGGGCACCATCGCAGTCCTGGAAGCAGAGAGTGGAAGTGACGTGTGCTGGACAACTGGCAGGGGCTGGCAAGGGTGTTGGGGCTCACCTGGTCATGCTTCTCAAACACCTGTTGCACAAACTGGTAGCCATGGTGATTAAGCTCAGTGCTACAGCCAGGGGGCACGTGGAGCCTGCAGGGGATACCACACCCATCTGGTTCTGAGGGAACTGTGTATTCTGTGCTGGCACACCTGGCAGTGTCACCCTGCTCCCCCAATCTGTGCATTCAGGCACCCCAGAGCTCCTGTAACCCCTCACCCCACAGAAAGGAGCAAACAAGGAAGGTAGCATTGGTCTCTGCTGTGTGGGTTCCAGGGACCATACCATATCAGGGCCCTGACACAGGTCTGATCCCCTTAATCAGAACTCTGAAGACAGCAAGGGATTTGAGGCAGACCTGGGCCGGGAAGCCAGTGTAACAGGGCATAAACCTACTTTGCCCCTAGAAGAGTGGACCCCACATCCCACATCCTGTGCTACTCACGGTGGAAAGAGGTAGTCAGTGGTCAGCTCCAGCACGTCACTGTAGCCAAAGCGCCGAAGAATGGCCCATGTGGTCTCATGCCGGCCACGCTGGATGAAGAGTGTATTCAGGAAGAGAAAGCCTGTGGGGGACCAGTGGAGGTAGCACCCAGTATAGCACAGCCTACTCCCCATGCCAGGGCCTGGGCAGGACATCTGCCTTACCATCTAGGGTCAGGTGGTCATCCTGCACACCACCTGGCACATTCTTGGACACCACCCTCTTTACATCCTCCAATGCCTGTGGGGCCAAGGGGTGGCCGAAGCAGGACTTCTGTCTCCAAGAAGAAGTTGCTTCAGATCAGCTAGCTGCCCTTGGGTGGCAGGTCAGTCACTGATAGTGACTAAGGCCTGGGGGGGTGGGTATCATGGGGCTGGGTGCACACCTGGAAAGCATTGAGCTCCTCATCACTAAGTGAGTTGTCCAGGTCCTGATCCGAGAGCTTGAAGATGCGTGTAAGGGCCTGGGCACACTTGGGCCTCAGCTGTGGAAACAGCAGCTCAGTGCTGCAGTTGGCTTTTGTTTTGTTTTGAGACAGGGTCTCGCTTTGTAGTTCAGGCTGGCCCTGAACTCACTATGTAGCTATAGCCCAGGCAAGCCTCGAACTCAGCAATTCTCCTGTCTCTGCCTCTCAAATGCTGGGATTATGGGCATGAGCCACCACACCCGGCACTATGGTGTGTGGTACTGGGGATCTAACTCGAGATCTTGAGCTTGCAAGGTAGACACCAGAACCACTGAGCTAAATCTTTGGCCTTGCAATTGCCTGGGCCGCTCTACCACCCACCTGGCTTACTCATAAGAGCTTAGGGCAAGGTGTGGAGCCCTCACATATGGCTTACCTGCTTTGTCTCAGGGTCATAGAGTGGGGCTGTGGGGTGCAGAACAGCCTTCTGGGCATAGTAGAACAACTCTGAGATGTTCCTCAGGTGCTTGGCTGAACACTGGAAGAGCACAGGACAAGACAGGATATGGAAGACACCGAAGGAAAACACAGGCATAGAAGTTAGGCACCTGTTGCAGAGTTTCCACATTCTTATCTTCACCCAAGTCCTCTTCTCTGTGGGTTCCAAGCCTTCTCCATGTGTTTGCTCACCTCCACACATGTCTCTATCTCAGGAAACTGGCTCATGATGGGCAACACAGCCTCCATGCTGCTCCCTGGCCGCAGGTCTGACTTGTTGCCCACCAGAATGATAGGCACCCTGGGGAGATGTTCATGGTCATCAGGCATGGGCTGCTGGTGGACCCTGATTCCCCCAGATCCCTTCCTTGTTACCTGGGCCCACTTCTAGTTTTGCCATTCACCAGTGGGATCCACTTGGTTCGGATCTGAAAGGCAAAACCTGATAATGAAACAAGGTTGCCTATCTAGCACATGATACCTACCTGGAGCTTGCACCAAGCTCAAGGGGAGAAGAGACCAAAGCCAAGAGGGGGTCAAAATTATAGCCCCTTGAATGAAGCTAGTAGGGAAAGAAGGGAGACAAAATATGGGACCTTGGCTGATCTAAGCAGCTGCAAACCACCACTTCATAAATGGCCCAGGATCTCAGGCCCTCAAGAAAACCCTTAGCCATTTCCCCCCTAGGATTCTGGGAGCCAGGGAAGGAAAGGGGCTGCTGGCCTGAACAGCTCAGATTGAGCATTCTAGGCTCTCTCCAGGAGACAGGTTCCCAGGAGACTGACCCCAACTCAGAAATGTAGGAATCCCTGAAACAGGAGATACCCACAAGAGTGGCTGAGAGTCTACTTGGGCCATGAAGGTCCACTATATGCTATCTGGTTCTACAGTGATAACAGGCTGCTAACTGAGCCAAGTGCCAACAACAGGGACCTGAGACAGATGGAAGCCCCTATCCTACTCACCTTCTCGATGGTGGTCTCCTCAGACACGTCATATACCACACACACTACATTTGCCTGCAGGGGAAGCACCAAGGTTAGGGTGACTAGAAACAACTCCACATATCCTAAGGCTCAAGTTGTGGATCCATGGCCCAGGAAACCTACCCTTCCTGGAACCTGACCCAGCCAGATGCCTACAGGGCAGGTGCTCCCCATCAGTGGCACGCTGGGGACTGGAAGCCATGCTCAGGCTCTGAGGACATCTCCCCAACCCCTCTGGTCCCAAAGCAGACACCAAGCCCCAGCGCCATTGGTCTGGTCAATAGCTCAAGTGCTCAAACGAAATATATCATCTAGATTAGGGAAATGTAGGTAAAAAGGAACCCACCCGTTGTCTCTACCTCCTGTTTTCACCTTAAAACAAGCAGCCAAGTGACAGAGATGAGATGAGGCTGCCTGTGTAGCCCATGGTGCCTGTACCCTTGACTAAAACAATATGGGCAGGTCACAGGGGATACTGGAAGGGGTTGGATCCTGCCATACACATCTGCTGTTATGTGAGCCGCTTAAGCAAGACCACCACAGCCTGGAGGTCCAGGAAAGTGGACCAGAAGAGGACCAAAGCACAGGAGGTTCAAGGGGACACTGAAGGACACAGGACTGTCTCTCGGAGACAGAGGTCTCTTCTCTCCCTGAGTGCTACTGAAGGGACTAGTCTGGTCTAGGCTGCAGAATGGTGTGTCCTGAAAGCCAAAACAACTCTTGGGGTCTCAGAGTTCACCAAAGAATTATCAGACTGTGGGGAGCCCAGAGCCTTAATCCAGCTGCCTAGATGGGTGACGTTAATTAGGCCAAGGTGGCCATGGCTAACAGTGCTGAGTCAAGCTTTGAATATGTCGCACCTTGTGGATTTCATCCTGGAGCTCCTCATCCGTCTGCTCGGTTTCTAAGGGGAGAGAGTCTGCTGAAGACCTAGAGGGAGGTCAGGGGACGCAGCCTATAGTCGGTGCGAGTGCTACCTGAGTAGTCCACGATGTGGGTGGGCACCTTCTCCGGGGTGACGTCGGCGGGGATGGTGATTTCCTCTGCGCGGGCTGGGACCTGTAAGAGGTAAGAGGTGACCCAGGCTTGACCCCCACCCCCGGCCCTACTACAAGACCCTGGGCCCTACTTCCGCCCTCGGTGCCCGCGCACCTCCTCCGGGAACTCCTCGCCCACCAGAGACAGGATCAGCGACGTCTTCCCCACCTGAGCTGCGCGGGTGGGGCGGGGCAGTGATGCAGGAGGCCTAAATTACAGAGCCCCGTCCATCTACCCCACGACCCACCTGTGGCCAGGCACCTACCCTCACCCAGCAGCAGGATGCGCACGTCGCGCCTCATGGCCACGCCCACTCCCTCCCGCCTAAGTCCTAACCCTACCTCGAACACAAAACCTGACCCCCGACCCCCGACCCCCGACCCGACTCGACCCCTTGGGTTCCCCGCCCCGCGCTCAACCCCACGCCCGCACTTCCGGCCCTTAGCACCGCCCTCGCCTG
This sequence comes from Thryonomys swinderianus, assembly GCA_004025085.1. NCBI lineage: Eukaryota > Metazoa > Chordata > Mammalia > Rodentia > Thryonomyidae > Thryonomys > Thryonomys swinderianus. The sequence continues at coordinate 13,937 of PVIC010000978.1, read as the reverse complement.
TATTTCCGTCCCACCCGCGCAGCCGCAGTAGAGATTGAGGGGGGGCCATAAAGCGCCACCACAGGATAATGCCGATCCCCTGTGGAGCCATCTCCCCCCCCACCTACCCCCTGCGGGTAGGCAGGAAGGGGCGTGGTCCTGGCTGTGCCGCAGGACTCTGGGAGTGTGGCAGGCGTTGAGGACAGGAGTGACCAGTGGAAATGCAATGATAAGACCAAAATAAAAAGATGTAGCAAGGACCAACAAATGCCTATGTTTATTTAAACTGTACAAGTAGAAACAATATAAAATCCTTTAAGTAAAAAGCCAACAGGTATTCTAATTCTTTTTTTTTCTGTGAGCACATACTCTACCAGAGTTATACTCCAAATCCCTTAAGACCTTTCAGGTCACCAGAATTCAAGACAGCCCTGATGATTTACAGTCCAGTCCTGTCCCAGTCATCTCAGCCCAGCATGCCACTACCCATACTGGCTTCTCCGCCTCTTGGCCCATTAGGCTTGTTTGGGCACCTGGGAGGCAAGTCCACTGGAGGGCTCAGGACCTCCCACACCAGGACCTCACTGTGGGCCGCTGTGAAGAGCAGCCTGCCCGATGGAGTGAACCTGCACAGGTGTACCACATCATCATGACCAGCAAAGTCCTGGGTGGTCCCTGATGTGAAGTCCATCAGGCTCAGTGTGCACTCTGTTGGCAAAGGGCAAAGGTGGGAAAGTCAGGTGGTACACTGCAGGGGCCCCTATTCCTTCCCTTTCTGTTCCTGGCTGGATATGGTGCTGGCATAAGCATTCAGTGCTGCTAGGGCCCTGCTGCACTCCCACACTTAGGTTCCTGTGGTCCTGTGACTGGACCAGCTAAGTCATCCTTGGTGTCATACCTTCTCCCACTCAGATCCCAGTAAGTGCTGAGCTGGGTGTTCCCCACCTTTTCTCTTGAACCTAAGCACTCTGTGGGGCAGGCATCTTAATACACCCCTTGCAACAAGGAGCCTGGGGCACAGAGGTAAAGTGTGTATCTCAGAGATGCAGCTAAACTGCCTCAGGCCCCACCTAAGGCAGGCCTGAGTCTGCATCCACCAGCACTCACCAGAAAAGCCAACAGCCATGAGGCGGGCCCCTGGTGACAGGCTCAGGGACATAGCAAAGAAAGGCAGCAGTATCTTCTCTACCACCTGTGGACAGCCAGGATGAAGTTTGGGGCCTCCAGGCCAGGGCAGTGGTGGCTCCTGCTTGGAGTACAGCTTGGGCTCTCAAAGCCCCCGACCCTGGCCTCCAGTACCCTGGACACTAGGGCTATTAGTGCCAAGCAGGTGGGTACACACACCTGCTTCTGGCGGAGGCTGTAGAAGACCACCTCTTCACGTGTGCCAAGGCCCACATATACCAGCAATGCCAGGTCCCAAGGGCAGAAGGTAGCGAGGGAGAGTGGCAGGAGGCCTGAGGTCTGTAGAAGAGTATAGCATGCGGTGGCAGGGTAGGAAGGCATGGTCACCACCCATGTATCACTAGACACTTACCTCCAGAGCAGCAGGTGCTGGGAAGCTCAACCAATCCAAGAGTTCACAGCGGTTCTCTGGCCAGTTGGAGGCCCAGACACTGACCTGCTGGTCCTCACCGGCAGCCAGCCACAGGTCTTCACCCTCCACTCCTAGGTCTCCATACTGGGGGTTGAAGATTATGGGTACCTCTTGCCCCAAGGTACCTACCATCCTGCCTGGCCTTACCTCAGGGTCCTCTCTACCAGCTCTTGAGAATACTTCACCTCTTTGTGTGTGCTCTGGATGGCAGAAATTGGGGCACCCTGGTGGTCATTCAGCACACGGAAGGTCATTCCTGTGTGGAGGTGGCTCACTGCCACAAGCCCATCCTTGTCTCCAGAAAGGATGGTCTGACCTGGGCCAGGCAGGGACCATGTCAACACTCTGTGAGCCCAGCCCCGAGCCTGAAGGTCTGATGAGGTCACCTCAACTCCTCACCATCAGTAGAGAAGGCAATGGCCATCACTGCAGCCTGGTGGGGGTGCACCTTGCGCTCCATTGTGGTACGGGAGATATTGAAGACACGCAGTGTGCCATCACTGTAGCCCGCCACCACCTGTTGCTCCTCTAGATGTCCACAGGAAGAGGGGCTCCATGCAAGGCAGAGACAGCTCTGGGGACCCATGGTGGGGAAACCTCAGCATTGCCCAGGAAGGGGTGACAAGAAACCATCCCCAAGGCTGAGGTCAGAGGGTGCCCCAACTGATCCATTCTCACCTGGTTCAGCACCTGGAACTGGATTACCAGCTCCATGTTGGCCAAGGACCACACCTTCACACTCCCATCCTCTCCACAGGTGGCACAGTATGACTCGCCAGGGCTGAAGACCACCTCATTTACCTGTGGGAACCCCACTGGCCTGAGGGGACTTTCAGTAGGACCTTTCCGACCCCAGCTGCCAAGGCCAGCCTGTCCACATAAAGCACTTGTGTCCTGTCCAAGCCCATTTGCCCCAGCCACCTCCAGAGGATGTAAAGAAACAAAACCTTGACCAGAATTGGTCGGACCCACCAGCCAGTGGGACAAAGGCCTCTGTGGGAGGGCTATGTGGCAGAATCTGAATCACAGTGAGTGACTATGTGTCTTCAGCAGACTCTACGGAGAAACACAAAGCTGTTCACTGATGGCCTCATGGTTTTCCCTGAGGTTGAATGTATGTCAGGGGTGGAAGGAGATAGGGCATCAAGTAGGTGTCATTGAGAATTGGATTTTTTTGGAGACAGCAGGTACATGTACTATGCACCACTGAGGCTCATGAAAAAGCCCAGTATTGCTTTACAATTTCAAATGCAAGTGTGGACTCATGGTGCATTTCATTTTAGGAAGATAATTCAGGGCTGGGATATAGTTCAGAGGTAGAGCACTTAAGAGTACTCGCTGGGCCTGGGGCTCAATCCGAGTATTAAGAAAAAGAAGAACATGCTGCTGCCTAATGAACCTGGAAAACGGAGACTGCACAGCACAGACCCATTTGTGGGGACTGTCCAAAGAAGTAAACCCACAAAGACAGAAAGCAGTTGAGTGGCTACCAGGAGTGAGGGGATCAGAATGGGGAGTGGTTGCTTGATAAGCAGGGGTTTCCTTTTGAGGTGATAAAGAAGGGTCTGAAAATAATTGAGATGAAGACACAACTCTGTTGAAGACATTAAAAACCACTCATTTTAAATGGATGGACCACATGGTTCATACATTATGTCTCAGTAAATCTGTGACCACACTTAAAGTAACTGTCCCTCACTCCATCTCAAACTCAGATTTAACAGTTACCCTTATGCTCAAATAAATTATTCCTTTTTTTTTTTTTTTTTTTTTGAGACAGGGTCTTGCTTGGTAGTTCAGGCTGGCCCTGAAGCTCACTATGTAGCCCAGGCAAACCTCAAACTCAGCAATCCTCCTGAGTGCTGGGATTACAGGCGTGAGCCACCAAACCCGGCAATAATTCCCTTTTTTTCAGTGCTGGTATTGAACCAAGGGCTTAATGTTGGCAAATAAATGCTCTACCACTGAACTACATTCCAGCCCTTATCTTTTTTTTTTAATTCTTTAGTTTTTTGAGATAGGGTCTGACTTTTTGTAGTTCAGGCTGGTCCTGAACTCACTATGTAGCCCAGGCATGTGGTACTGGGGAGTCAAACTTGGGACCTTGTATTTGCCAGGGAGATGCCGGAACCACTGAGCTGAAATCCCCAGCTCCCAGCCCTTATCTTTGAAGAAATAAAATTTTTTTTTTTTTTTTTTTTTTGCTTTTGAGACAGGGTCTCACTTTGTAGTTCAGGCTGGCCCTGAGCTCACTATGGTGCCCAGGCAAGCTGCCGCAAACTCAGCAATCCTCTTGTCTCTGCCTCCCAAGTGCTGGGATTACAGGCATGAGCCACCACGTCCGGCTTTGTGGTATGCGGTGTTGTTGGTGGGCGTGTCTCCACGCCCAACATTATATGTGGTCACCGGGGATCGAACTCAGGGCCTTGTGCTTGCAAGGCAGGTGCTGGAACCACTGAGCTAACCCTCCGGCCCAGAAATAAAATTTTTAAAAAGGAATAAGAAGCAGGTACAGTGGCACATGTGGCAAACATTTTAGAAGCCCAAGCAGGAGGGTAACTTCAAGCCCAGCTTGGGCAATTTAGTGAGACTCTACCTCAAAAAAATAAAAGGGAAGCATGGTAGTGTATGCCTATAATTCCAGAACTTGGGATTCTCCTGCTGAGGCAAGAGGCCTTGGGTTCAATAAGCCACAGTGAAGTGGGACTCAAACATGTTCTGAAGTACATGTTAAAGGCACCCAATGACATAGCACATTGGCACCCTGGCACACTGGCTCACCCCAGAAACCAACTCAATGCTCAGGAACTAGCCACAAAGGACAAGAACTAGATGAGTGCTGATTGCTGCTGTATTGGGAACTGTAGCTTCCAAGGCTATTTCCCTCCTGAAGTTTGCAGCATCTCAGCAGTGATGGGACAGTACCAGAGTCCTACTTGTAATATGCACAGTGGTGATGTCCTCCTGCCAGGAGTCCCCATGCTTTCCTGTGTGCTGCTTCATTTTGTGTGTGTGTGTGTGTGGTACTGGGGATCGAACTCAGGCCCTTGTGCATTCAAGGTTGGCATGGTAGCACTTGAGCTAAATCCCCAGCCTCCATGTGTGCTGCTTCTTAAGTGGTTACAGGACTGACTGATCTTGACCAGACCTGAATGAATCTAACCAGACATGAGGACCAGACCCAATGAGAACCTGAGCAGAACTTCAGAAATGATCAGAACCAGAACCTGACCAGATATGACCAGAATCCCATCCAAATCCAAATATAGGGCTGGAGATTTAGCTCAGGGGTTCCAGTGCCTGCCTGGCAAGTGCAAAGTCCCTGGTTCGATCCCCAGCAACCACATACAACAATACCAGGTATGGTGACTCACACCCACCCGCAATCAGTACAACATACCACAATGCCGGTGTGGTGGCTCACACCTGTAATCCCAGCACTCAAGGAGGCAGAGGCAGGAGGATTGCTGAGTTCAAGGCTTGCCTGGGCTACACAGTGAGTTTAGGGCCAACCTGAACTACAAAGCGAGACCCTGTCTCAAAAAACAACAATAAACAAACTGACCAGATCCAAATAGATCCCACCAGAACCTGATCAGACATTATCAGACCTCACCGGAACCTCACCAGATCCAAGATCTGACCAGAACCTGACTACATTTGACAATCCCTGACCACACCTAATCACAACCTGACTCAGGTCTGACCAGAACCTAACCAGACCAAACCAGACTACAACCAGAACCTGATTAGCCTGATTAGACTCAATAAGAACAGACTAGAACCTGACCAGATCTCACCAGACCTGCTAGAACATGCTTGGCCTGCTGTCTCCCACATCTCAGTTCATCCAGTTGTCAGGACAAATGATAGGATGTATTAAACAAGTACAACAAAAGAAAGTGAGGTTAGTCAGGCATGGTGGCACATGTCCTGTCATATCAGTACTATGGCTGATGCAGGAAGACTGCTAATTTGAGCTCAGCCTGGGCAATTTATTTACTTAGCAAGGTACTGTCTCAAAAAAAGGGGTGTGGGGTGTGGATTAGTGTTAAAGTCCTGAGTGCAAACCTCAGTACCCCTAAAAAAAGAGGAAGTAAGGGAGAGAAAGGAAAGATCTAGAATCCTTACAGAAACTGTCAGACCACTACTTCACACAGATACCAGTGGGATCTATGTGACAAGTGTGCTCAAGGGCCCACCCTGGAACTCCCTGATAGTTACTCCTGAGTGGTAGATCCAGATCAACAGAGGGCAGGGGTTGGGGGAAAAGGACCAAACATGCTTGCCAGCCTTCCCTGCTCATCCAGAGTGGAACTCCCCTAACATCCTCCCTCCTAGTCCAAGGCCTCACCTTGCTCCTGTGGCCGCTGATGAGGTGAGTGCTGGTACCCTCAGCCCAGCTGATATACCACAGTGTGCCAGCTGTGGTGCCCACAACGCCCATGTCCATGCCACTGTCAAAGCTGGCACTCACCACAGCCCCATCTAGGGTCAGCTCACGCTCCATGAACACAGAACTGGATCTGAGTTGGAGAAGAGATGGAGAAACACATCTTGACATAGGAGACAAGAGCCAGATGACAGGGCAACCATGGCCACCATGTCTGGGGCCTGGTTGTCTCTCATGAGCACAAACAGTGATGGCCTCCATAGTGGGGAGTACCTAGGGCCTTTGCACATGGCCCTGTGTTCAGAATGTAGTCTGGGGCTCAGTTCAGGTCCAAGTATCCCCAAGGAGGGGCCCATTTGGTGACAGATCTGAAGGGCATCATTGGCCTGAGTGTGGCACTGCGTGGCCGAGGAATTAGCATAAGGATCACTGAGGCACTCCCTTGTAACCCACATCCCGGGAATGGTGCCAAGCAGCCCTATGGTGGCTTACCTGGCGCCTGAGCCTTTACATCGCAGCTCAGGTACAGCCCCCACGGCCCACAGGCGCAGACGCCTTGTATTGCTGCCACTTACCAGCTTGGACCCTGAGCACACCAACAACCCTGGGAGATGGGGGTAGAAGCAAGATGGGTGTGATCCTCAGACAGCCTCCTATCCCAAGACCACAGGTTCCAGGGAGAGGCCCTAACCCTGCACCCACAAGGGCCAGGGGTTATATATGGGACCCACCAATTTCACCATCGTCTGCCTCCCAGACCAGGAAGCATTGGCCAGCACCTGTGTCCCAGACGCAGACCTGGCCGGAGCTAGAGCCACAATAAAGCAAGGGGGCATCCCCATAGCAGAGTGAGGTCAGGCTGGCCGCCCCTACTTCCTTAGGGACTCTCTCTCGGTGGACCTGGCAGGGCAGGAGGGTAGCTGTGGGTCAATAATATCCCAGGAACCCCTCCAGACTCCACCCCCAAAATCACCTGTGAACCTGAACACTAAGCCAAAAGCCTGGCACCTGGAGGTTGATGTCTGTGCCACACTGCTGCAGGAGCCAGAAGGTGACGGCACCTGGGCCCACACTAGTGAGCTCGCCTGTGTCCCAGGGGTTGAAAGCCACACCATGCATGGGCTCCAGAAGGCAGGTAGATGACACAAGTTCATAGGTAGCCATGCTCCACAGGGCAAGGGTGCGGTCAATGTAGTCCCCTAGGGATGCACAGGCAGCCACATCAGGCAACACAGGTCCAGGAGTCCAGGAAGCATCCCCCTTCTGCCAACTCCTGCCTACTGACCCAGTGTCACAAGCAATGTATCGTCTGGTGAGAAGGCCAGGGCCTGCACTGCACTATCATGATGGGAGATAAGCTGCCGGCAGAGGCCCCCAGGCACATCCCAGAGACGGATCTGGCAGAGGGCACCAGTGCTGCCATAGCAAGATGCAGAGGCCAGGACCTAGTGGGTGAGAGGTGAGTCAGTGGGGAAGGTGTAGCTCTGGGTGAAGGGGAGTCTGGGATTATGTCCATGTCAATGTCCACAGTGAGAACGAGGCTGAGGCCAGGTACCTGAGCACTGTGGCTGAGGGCCAGTGTGGAAATCTCTTCAGGGTGGCCAAGCCAGTGCTGCTGGGCTCCAGAATGCAGGTCTTCTACCACCACCAGGCGGCCACATGTATAGGCGAAGAAGCCTGCAGGCAGAGAAGGCACCTCCCTGGGGTGTATCCTCCTGATCACTGCTAAAGCCACACAGATCCATGGGATGTGGACTGGAATCCCAAAAGTATTATGGGGAGCACTGTGTGTCAGTGCCTTCCCTATTCACCCTGGGGCCCTCCTGCCAATAGCCAGACCTTGTTTACCCATGAAAGCTTAGCTTAGGACAGGAAGCTTGTCCCTGCTCTGTATTCTTCTGATGGGGACTCCCTGACTTACCTGTATCTGGCCTCCAGACCATGTTGGCCCGCCCATTCCCATTGTAACCCACCACAGCCTTCAGGTGCAGCTGCTCACCACCAGTGGGAGGGCGGAGGTTCTGTAAGAAAGCAGACCCAGGGTGCTGTGTCCTGCACAGCTGCCTAGGCCTCAAATCTCACCCCTGCCAGCTGCTTCTGGGCACATCTAAGATAACAGGAGTCTGAGCTGGGGGTGCAGACAGAGGGTGGTGATGCAGAGCTTGATGCACCTGAAGCTTGAGACAAAAAGAGGCAGCAGGGCCGGAGGGTTAGCTCAGTGGTTCCGGCGCCTGCCTCGCAAGTGCAAGGACCTGAGTTCCATCACCGGTAACCATATATAATGCTGGGCGTGGAGACACGCCCACCAACAATCAACACCACATACCACGATGCAGGACAGGGTGGCTCACACCTGTAATCCCAGCACTCGGGAGGCAGAGACAGGAGGATTGCTGAGTTCACGGCAGCTTGCCTGGGCACCATAGTGAGCTCAGGGCCAGCCTGAACTACAAAGTGAGACCCTGTCTCAAAAGCAAAAAAAAAAAAAGAGGCAGCAGCCAGTGATAGGTAAACATGGGGTCACCAGGATGGCCCAAGTCTAGTCTGGGTGCTACAGGATGAGGGAAGTGAGGGTGGATAGAGAAAGAGGTGCTCTCTGAGAACAAGCCTCCAATGACCAGTAGCAGTCCCAAGGAGATTTTGGGGAAGGAGCCCTGAGGGCTCATTTTCACTGGGGAGGAGGGCTCCATAAAAACCCCCTTTCCGACAGAGTGGGATGTAGCCAACCTTGGCCAGCATGAGGGTCTTATAGCGAGCCAAGAAGTGCTTGTAGGAATCTGGGCGGGTAGGGGTCTGGGCTTTAACGTTTCTGGTACTCCAGGCACCTGGCAGGGAAAAGAAAGGCCACAGAACTCACAACTGCTTGTCACCCTCCAGAAATCCTGCCCCACACAAAGTTCTTCCCTGCTTACTGGGAAGGCTGTGCTGCTTCCAGGGACCACTGACAGCTCCCCAGGCCCTGTCCCCAGCCCCACTGGGCTCCTTCTCCACAAACACAGGTGGGCTTGAGCACTTCTGGAGAGTGGTAGGACAGAGGCTCTTTTCATAGCATCCCTCCTCTTCCGAAGGGAAGAATGTGCCTGGGGCAGGGGGACAACAAGAGGAAGAAGGGCCCATGCTACCTGGCCCCCGTACCCCAAACCCCAGAAGCAGTGTACATGGGCACTAACACCCTCCCAGGACCGCTATGACCCTGTCCCTCACCATCACTACCCTCAGGGGACCTGAAGTAGATGTCTAGCTGGGCTGTGGATACTTGGAATAGCATGGACACCTGCTGCCAGGGGAGCCCCCAACCCCAGACCTGACATCCTCCAGCTGTCTTGTGCCTGGGCCTGGAGATGGAAGCAGCTATGTAGAGCTTGGGATGGGGATGGCAGAATCTCTCAGGGAGGCCAGACTCTAGAGTGGCCATGCACATCTGAGGCATGGGAGAAGAAGTGGCACCTCCTCCGCTAGCATCACCACTGGACCTGCCATGTCTCTACACTCTCCCCTTCCGGCCACGCCCAGACCACTCACCGGCCTCATGGGATGGGGAAGTGCTGGAAACGCTTTGGTTACTGGAGGCAAAGAGAAGGATATCAGGGGGCCAGCAGGAGACCCAAGTGGACACAATCAAGGGCAGACACTTGCCTCTCAAGGGTGGCCAGTACATCCCAGAGGAAGACAGCATCCCCCACACTGAGGACTTGTAGCTGGTCAGGGGTGAAGGCCACAGCCCGCACGGGCTCTGAGTGACCGATGTACACCTAGGGACAGTGTGGATATTACACACATGGTGTGCTGCTGTGTGCTCTTAGGACCATGAGGGCTGAGGACTAAGAAGCCCCATGTAGCATCAGGCCTTGGCAGACGCAGATGGTGCTGAGGTCTAACTCTGCCCTCTGTGCCCATTACCCACCTCCCAGCACCCAAGAATCAAGCACCAGAGCTGCCTGCCTGCCCACAAGACACACCTGGCAGCTGGGGTCAGATTGCATCGAGTATTTCCAGACTTCAATGGCCTGGCCACAGGCCGCCAACAAGAAAGAGGCATCCTTGTTGAGAGCAAGGGAGGCACAAGCCACAGGGCGGGCACTAGACAGCTGCAATGAATCATTCTTAGAAAATGCCCTGGGCAGGCCCACCTCCTCAGTGTAGCCACAGCCCCCTTGGCTGGAGGGGCTATAGGAACAAAGGGAAGGGAGAGCATGCCAGTGGCCCACAGTCCCAGGGCTCACCTCCCGGACAGTGCGTCCTGACACAGCATCTAGTACCATAACTTTGTTGGATGATGTGGACACAAGTAGGTGGCCCGGGGGTGTGGGGCCAAAGCAGACGGCTACAGCTGAGTCCAAGCGGCTGCTGGCAAGGTCCAGAGTGCTGATGTTGACCCGAAGCAGCTGTGGTGAAAAATGCCCTCTGGCTGTGAGCTCCAGGCAAGGCTGGCACCACCGAGAGCCAAGGAAGAAGGGAGCCTCTGGGCGCCCATCTGGGTGTATGTGTACCACCTTCACTGTACAGGAGGGTGCCTCCACCAAGGATGGCAAGGCCAGTTCTAGTCCCTCCACTTGGCTGATGAGCTCTCTGGATACGCAAAGGAGGTACGATGGGGCTTGAGCCTATCACTGAGTGACTATCACTGCCCACTTGCTCCCTGGACCCCTGGTTCTCTATACCTAGCCAAGAACCCCTGGGCCCAGGGTATCCCAGACTCACCTCATCTAGAGAGGCTGAGTCCATGACTGTCACTGTGCACTTGGAGGGGCCGACGAAGGCCAGCAGACCGCTATCTCTGCTGACTGCTAGGGTACTGGGGTGTGATTGGGCTTTCTGGCACACCATGTTGGCTGTGGTAGCACAGGGCACAAGGTCAGCAGGCAGAAAGGTAGCACCACGGTATGTATGAGTGGCCTGAGGAAGTGCTACCCTACCCTGCCCCCACGTGTAAGAAATGTCAGCAGGGGAGGGTATACTCCACCACAGAGGCCACAAGGCTTAGGCATGAGACCTAAAATACAGGCAGACACCAGGCACTATGAAGAAAGCTGGGAGTTTTTGTGGGTGCCAGGAGGGACGATCAAGAGACCATTTGGCAGGCCCAAATTCCAGTGACCACATGAAGGGCCAGATGTCCTCTGGATACACTTAACCCTCACCTGGTGCTCAAGCTGCCCACATCCTCCTGGGGCAAGGCAGGCAAACCCTCACTAATCTTTGGCCAAGGGGTATTTGTGAACCCTAAAACAAAACCCTTTCTAAGGGGCAGAATATAAGGGTTGGGAGACAGCACCCAGTACCATATGGGCTCCAACTGTCTGGGCACTAGACTACCTAGCATCTTGGGACCAGCCTGAGAGGATGGAGAGGCCTGACCTGCTACACGGAGGATGTGACACTGAGTGTTGGTACAGCTGTATTGAGCCAGGGAGCCCTGAGAGCAGGAGCTGAATAGGAAGTTGCCATCAGGGGTAACCAGCAGGCTAATGATGGCTCCTTGGTGACACCTGCAGCACACATAAGAATGCCCACTGATCTCAGCCCACAGAGCCACACAGGCAGGGCTTTAGGCTTGAACATGCTTCCACCCAAGGATCCCACAAACCTCCCACTTCCAATACAGGCCTCTGTTCTGGGGATGCACCTGTGTTCTACCAAGACCTCAGCATTCTCCAGGCTGAAGGCACGCATGACTCCACTGCTAAAGCCGCAGAAGACAACTGGCCATGTGGGATGGAAGGTGACAGCACAGGGAGCCTCATTACAAGACGTGAAGTTGTACAGCTGGAGGACAAAGGGCAGAAGGGAATAATTGTAGCAGGGGTGAAAGGATCAAGGACCCCAGGGGTGCCTAGCCCTCTCTGTACTGCCTGCCCTCTGCCACCTCCAACCTGCTTCAAGGTGGCCAGGTCCCAGATCCGGATAGTGTGATCCAGGGACACAGTGGCCAGTTGCCCCCGGCTCTGCTCCATGGACAGCGCCAGCACTGGGGCCATGTGGGAGTGGGCCAGCACAGTGTACTCTCGGGATGGGATATCCAGGAAGCCCAGCTGGCTTGAGGTGGTGGAGAGTACATGGAGACCACTGGGGCTCATGCAGACTGAGCTGATAGGGCCTTCATGATCTGGGAAAAAACAAAGTCAGCCATCTCTGGGGCCCACTGGGCATCAGAGCTGACCCCAGACTCTACATGCTGGGAACTGAGGCCTCCGAGACACAGACAACATATCCCCTTGCTGCCAAGGGCACAAGGCTACCTACAGGGTAGGAGAAGCACCTCCCTCAAGAAGGCCATCTGTACACCTAACCCAGGCCCTTGTTAGTACCTTGCCCACCAGCTGCCACCCTGTGCCCTCCCATGAGGTCCACCTTCAGTGGCTCTGATGAAGACAGAACCAGAGAACATCACCAGCCTCCATGCAGCTCAGGCCCTCCCGAGGTTCTCACCTGCCCCTGTGGCAGAGTACACATTCATTATCTCACCTGCCTCCACGAGAACCGAGGAGAAGTCCAGAGGCCAGAGTCGCAGGTAACCATCCTCAGACCCCACGGCACATGTAGTTGGAGAGACACTGAGGCTACTGATGGCGATGCCAGGACCTAGGAAGCCTGGGCATCAGTGCCTCAGGGTGAAACCACCTACCCATAAAACAGGAGCCCTCCCTACCTGCACTGAAGGACTGCTTTCTGGGGAGGGAGTCACTTAGGACCCCAGTAGGCAACAGGCAGTGGGTGCGCCGCACAGCCATGCGCTGGAGGTCAATCTCCAGGATGTGGCCACTGCGGCTGGACACGTAGCTGCACAAGGAGGTGAAAGGTGATGCAAGGCTCTGGGGCCAGGGGCTGGGCTGGGCAGTAGGTGGTAGGGAAGGGCAGGGGCTCACAGAGTGTAGACGAAGGGCCCATGGCAGATATCCATGGCTGGTGAAAAAGACAGGTCATTGAGCTCCAGAACACAGTGCTCCCCCAGATCCACAGGGCAGGAGCGCAATGTCCCACCACGCAGCCTCCACAGCCGTATGTTGCCCCTCCCACATGATGCCATCCTGCAAGAGATGCAAAGGAATGAGTATACTGGGGAGTAGAGAGACTCAAAGCTCAGACCCTGTTCAGCACCAGGGACCAGCCCTGTCACCTGGTCTCATCCGAAAGGGAAACCCGGAAGGTCTGGATATCAAAGTCAGCATGCACCTTCGCAAGAGCTACCACTTCACCACCAAGGCTCACCTGGTCAGTGCCCCATGCTACCACCACCTGCAACAAAACCAGGTTGAGCTGGCCACAGATGCTGACCTGTAAGCCCTCTTCCCACCCTGCCCTGATTCATTCAATGAGGTTCGGGCGAACCCCACTAGGTAGTGGCTTTTCTCTCACACAGAACTGTTTCTGAGCAGTTGGGTTGCTGACGGTGGGGAGATCAGGCCCTGCAACACACTGGCCCTGAGATCTGGCTGACTCTAGGACTTCTTCAGAGATGAGCCCAGCTAGGCACTGCAACCTCATATGAAGAAACAAAAAGTAAAACCTGACCTACAAGTAGGAGAACGGATAATAAAGCAATTGGCAATATGAAATGCTGAGAAACTTCAGTATTCAGGTGGAGCCATTGACTCTCATTCACATCAGGTTGGCTTCAGATTTGGATTATAAAAACAGCTGGAGATTTAGCTCTAGTGGTACCATGCTTACTTTGGAAGCACAAGGGCCCAAGTTCAATCCCAGTATGGCAAAAAAAAAAAAAAAAAAAAAAAAAGAAAGAAAGAAAAAAAACTGAGTATAAAAAAATTAGGGGACCGGAGGGTTAGCTCAGTGGTTCCGGCGCCTGCCTTGCAAGCGCAAGGCCCTGAGTTCGATCCCCGGTAACCACATAGAATGCTGGGCGTGGAGACATGCCCACCAACAATCAACACCGCATACCACAATGCCGGACGTGGTGGCTCACGCCTGTAATCCCAGCACTCGGGAGGCAGAGACAAGAGGATTGCT
>PVIC010000977.1:81032-102369 GCA_004025085.1 Thryonomys swinderianus | reverse complement strand
TTGGGTTGTTTCCAAGATTGAGCTATCACGAACTGAGCTGCTATGAACAAGGGTGTACATCTGTCTTTCCAATGTGAGTTTTTAAATTCTTTTGGGTATATTCCTAGCAGGGGAATAGCAGGGTCAAATGGGACCCGTAGTCCTAGTTTTCTGAGAAATCTCCACACGGATCTCCACAATGGTTGCACAAGTCTGCAATTCCACCAACAGTGTAGAAGGGTTCCTTTCTCCCCACAGCCACGCCAGCATTTATCGTTGGTTGACTTTGTGATCGCAGCCATTCTTTGTGGAGTGAGGTGGAATCTCAATGTTGTTTTCATTTACATCTCTCGAATGACCAGAGATCAACATCTAAATCTTACCTCCTTGTTGTTTTACTTAAATTTATTACTTTTCCTATGTGCTGTATCTTTTTTTCTGTTTTGTTTTTGTTTTTGTTTTTGAGACAGGGTTTCTACTTTGTAGTTCAGGCTGGCTCTGAGCTCACTATGTAGCCCAGGCAAGCCTCGAATACAGCAATCCTCTTGTCTCTGCCTCCTGAGTGCTGGGATTACATACGTGAGCCACCACACCCGGCACTGTGGTACGGTACTGATTGCTGGTGGACATGAGTTACCACACCTAGCATTGTATGTGGTTACCTGAGCTCGAACTGAGGACCTTGTGCTTGTGAGACAGGCACTGGAACCATTGAGATAAATCTCTGGCCCACCTATGTGCTGTATCTTGATGAATGATGCAACTATTTGCAATCATCCAAATGAGAAATTCAAGAGCCATTTTCTCAGTCATTTTCAATGAATTACCAAACTTTATCCATTTAATCTCCTCAACACCTCTCAGTTAGAACCCCTTGTCTCTATTTCTGCTGCCACAGACTTAACTCAGGCCTTATCCCCTCTCACCCGGGTCACTGCAATGGCTTCCTAATGGCCCCCCTGCTTCCTAATTGGTCCTACTATCTTTCCTCCACACTGTTGGCAAAGTGACCCTCCTTAAATGCAAAACTGGTAAAGTCACTCATCTACCTAAAACCCATGATAGCGTCTCACTGCTTTTGAATCACATTTCAACTCTCAAACAATCACAAGCAGGCCTTCATGACAGAACTATCAACCTCCTTCTGGTCTTCTCACCCTTACAACTACCCACAGCATGGTTCAACTCTGACATGACTCATACTAAGTAACTTTACCTGCAGCTTTTAGCATCTCCTATTCCCACTCCATGTTGTTCTTCTCACCTTAAATTTTCAACCCTTCCTACAAGAGAACCGTGGCTTACTTACCTTTTGAAGTTATGCAAAAGAATTGCTTCCTCCAAAAGTCTTCTCAAAGCTATAGTTTTATGAAGAATTCACCAAAACCCATGGTTATATTTCTGCTACAGCTTTTACTGATGCTTAAAACCACTGTCTAGTGTGTCCACTATAAGATCATGAGATAAAAGGTCAAATCTTATTGGATCAGATAGCCAAAGTATATCTCCTGCCTAATAACTACCTAAAAGACAATACTAACCAGTGACAAAAAATGCCTTTTCAACACTTGAGCTGGAGATTTAGCTCAGTGGTTCCAGTGCCTACCTCGCAAGCGCAAGGCCCTGAGTTCAATCCCGGTAACCACGTACAATGCTGGGCATGGTGACTCACGCCCACCAGCCATCAGTACCACATACCACAGTGCCAGGCATGGTGGCTCACACCTGTAATCCCAACACTCAGGAGGCAGAGGCAGGAGGACTGCTGAGTTCCAGGCTTGCCTGGACTACATAGTGAGCTGAGGGCCAGCCTGAACTACAAAGTGAGACCCTGTCTCAAAAAAAAAAAAAAAAAAGGCCCTTTCAACACTTAATTTTTGATCTGACTACAAATTTTAATACTGTTTAAAATATGTAGTTTTTTTCAAGGACAACTATTTTTATTTTAAACCAGTGCTAGTTAAGTAAGCAGCAAGTAACAAGATTAGAAAAAAAAAACTTCTTTATTTAAATACATACATATCTGTACATTTTTAGCCACTAAATCTGTGATAAACATTTTTATGAAAAAAGTCTAAATGTTCCTCCAATGATTACGGTGCCTATTAACATATCCAAACAAAACCATCTGAAATCAGCTTGTCCTGATTACTAAAACTAAAGTACTTCAAATTTTAGTTACTATTCTTGCCCAAATCTGACAGAATACTCTCAGAATCTGAAGACAATGATCAAATGTACAATACATACTATTATGTTGTATAATCATTTGTTTGAAATAAGAAACCAATTTGAGAAGGGCCAAATGATCATCTGTTAAGACATGGTCCTTATACTAAAGTCCCAATCCTTACAGTGCTACTATTCCTTTAATAGGTCAGCGGCATGTGTTCTCATAAGCCCCATTTTTTTTAACTGTATCTTGGTTATACAAATTAATGGGTTTCATTTGGGCAGACTTTTACATACATATAAACATACTTTGTTCATTTTCAAGCCCCATTCTTATTCTTTTTGAGTTTATTGATACATTTTTTTCATTTTTTTCCTTCATTATTTTTCTTTCCCTTCTTTGCTTTCCATCCCTACCCCCAGGTCCCCCTTCTCAATGGGTTTCACAATACCCATTTTACCTTTTGGGCCTCATCAACACTTTCAGATACACTACAGAAGTGATATGATAATTACATGTGTGCTCTATTTATTTCACTTTCTGAGTAAAGACTCAAGGTGTATTCATTCCTTACGGCCAAGTAATACTCCATTTTATAAAAGACCCACATCTTTATCTAGTCTCCAGTTGATGGGCACTTGGGCTGTTTCCAAGATTTAGCTATTACAAACTGTGCTGTTATAAACTGGGTGCACATATGCCACTGTGATATGATCCTTTTAATTATTTTGCGCACATACTCAGCTGGCAAACAGCAGAGTCAAATGGGATCCCTAATCCTAGTTTTTTGAAGAATCTGCACAACAATCTCCACTGGTCTACATTCCCACCAACAGAGAAGAAAGGTTCCTTTCTCCCCACAGACCACCAGCATTTGTTATTGCAAACTCCCATTCCTAAAGGTATCAAGTTTCCAGTTTTTGGGGGGGTAATTGATTTTATTAGTACATTTTCAAGTTTTCAGTTTCACGTTTTGATATTACTGAATTTTGTATTTTAAAAATTAACTTAAATTAAAAGACGAAAATCAACAAATACACATGCAAGCTACTTTTTATGTATCTTACTAAAAATAGCTTTGAAACTATTTCCAAATATTATTCATGTATTTCTTCAAGATATGTGCTTCCTCAAGAAATTAAATCTTGAAATATACTGGCTTAATAGATTTGTGGTATCACTGCTAATATATTTTCATATATTTCCTCCTCCTTTCTTTTTTCACTCCAGTTTTGCACTAAATAGAGCTCTGCTTCTTAGAGAAGCCAGTTATACCCCATTAACCTCAAAAAGAGTTCATGGTTTATATGCCATAATGGATATCTCTGTCCCACTAAACTGGGATTAAGTAGGAAGAACAATTTTTAAAAGTTGAAAACTAAGAATGG
The DNA here is from genome assembly GCA_004025085.1 of Thryonomys swinderianus. Classification (NCBI taxonomy): domain Eukaryota; kingdom Metazoa; phylum Chordata; class Mammalia; order Rodentia; family Thryonomyidae; genus Thryonomys; species Thryonomys swinderianus. The sequence continues at coordinate 98,829 of PVIC010000977.1, read as the reverse complement.
CATTGATCTGTCATACAGAAACAACCTTTACTCCATATAATATAGTCCTCAAAAGCTGTATTAATAACCATACAGATTTTTTCCTTAAAAAAACAGAGGAGGAAATGCAGGTGTAGTGACACACAGGTGTAACCCTAACTGCTTGGGAGGCTGAGGCAGGAAAACTGCAAATTGAAGTCCAGCCTGGGCAATTTTGTGAGAACCTGTCTCAAAACAATATATTAAAGGGCTGAGAATGTAGCTTAATACTCCTTAGGTTCAGTACCAGTACTGTTAAAACTACTAGGGGTTGGGGGTGAGGCACAGGGAGGAAGCTGAGGAAGGATGATACCTTGAGACCACAGGTCAGGACCAGCCTGAGCAACATAGTGATACTCCCCATCACAAAAGATTTTTTAAAAATTAAGAGAAACTTTTTAAAAATGGAAAGAGAAAAAGCAGTACAGCAAGTACAAGTAACTACTTAGATATATCATAAAGATTAACTACTAAGAGAATGTCTTTAAACTACCATTATTTTTCAGAAAAATAAATATGCAAATTAAGTTATCTAACATACATACAGCAGAAAATTAATTGTACAGCTAGCATACACAAAATATACATAAGTAACTATTTTATTCATTTGTTCAACTAAGATGTATTGCATGCATTTTATATATTAAACATTAGAGAAATAAACCAAGACAAACTCCCTGTATTCTAATAGATATTGTATTTTTTAGTAGGGGAAATTAAAAATTAAACAGATGCCACCAAAAATCTTCATCCCTGCAACTAAGATAAGAATACTAAGGCAGGGCTGGGATTTAGCTCAAGTGGTACCACGCCAACCTTGGGTGCACAAGGACTTGAGTTCAACCCCCAGCACCACGCACACACACAAAAAAGAATACTGAGGCACACCAGGCATGGTGACACACACCTGTGATTCCAGCACTCAGGAGGCTCAGTAGGAATTATGGGAGGAAAAGGGCAGTGGAGGCAGAAGAACAAATTACACTGGGGTCCTAAGACAGCAAAAGCCGCAAGTTAGAGAAGCCGTGGCCTGTGACTGGTATTCATTGAGTAATAAGGGAAGATCGTTGAAAAGTAGGATTTAGAAGTAAGCAGCACCTGGGGCCAGGTCATAGAAGGTTTTGTAACTGATAATATGATAACATTGAGGATTCTGATGAGATGCAAGGAAATAATATAATTTTAGGCTACAATCTGTAACAACTAGTAGGCTAGTGAAATTTGCCAACTTAAATTAGAGAAGGCTACTAAGTAAACTAAGTCTCCCAGTGAAACATCACTATTCTATTTTCACCTAGTTCTGTAATGATTGCCCCTTGAAAGAACAGACTGAATGCTGAGGGTGGTCACTCACGCCTGTCATCCCAGCACTGGGAGCCAGAGGCAGGAGGACTGTTGAGTTCCAGGTTTGCCTGGGCTACATAGTGAGCTCAGGGCCAGACTGAACTACAAAGCAAGACTCTGTCTCAAAACATGAAAGAAAGACAAGAAAGAAAGAAAAGGAAGGAAGGAAGGAAGGAAGGAAGGAAGGAAGGAAGGAAGGAAGGAAGGAAGGAAGGAAGGAAGGAAGGAAGGAAGGAAGGAGTAGACTGACTTCTGACATCAAATCCACAGACACTACTGAAGAAGTCCTGCACTGTTGTGTCTATTCTGGCAATAATGAAAAACAGCTCTGTCTGATCTTGATGAACAGTTCAGCTGAACACAGTACTGCAAACATACCATATACTATGCATGGAAAGAAAAATGCAAAAGATGTTGAATTTCATTTATTCTTTTTTTCTACTTTCTGTACTATGCATAATTTCTCCTCTCTCTAGTTAGCCTCCCCAAATTTAGACCTCAAAACTTTTCATGTTTCCTAATATAGTGTCAGGTCTTTTATTAAAAATTGATTTTATTGGTACATTTTATACATACATTATGATCACATTCAACTTTGAGAATTTATACCTGAACGTGACACTTCTTTTTTATTGAGACAGGGTTTCGAGAGGAGAAATTAGAGAGAGGAGAAATTATGCATAGTACAGAAGGTAGAAAAAAAGAATAAATGAAATACAGCATCTTTTGCACTTTTCTTTCCATGCATAGTATATGGTATGTTTGCAGTACTGTGTTGAGCTGAACTGTTCATCAAGATCAGACAGAGCTGTTTTTCATTATTGCCAGAATAGACACAACAGTGCAGGGCTTCTTCAGTAGTGTCTGTGGATTTGATGTCAGAAGTCAGTCTACTCCTTCCTTCTTTCTTTCTTTCCTTCCTTCCTTCCTTGTCTTTCTTTCATTTTTTGAGACAGAGTCTTGCTTTGTAGTTCAGGCTGGCCCTGAGCTCACTATGTAGCCCAGGCAAACCTGGAACTCAGCAATCCTCCTGCCTCTGGCTCCCAGTGCTGGGATTACAGGCATGAGTGACCACCCCCAGCGTTCAATCTGTTCTTTTTTTGAGACAGCATTTCGCTTTGTAGTTCAGGCTGGCCCTCAACTCACTATGTAGCCCAGGCAAGCCTGGAACTCAGTAATCCTCCTGCCTCTGCCTCCCGAGTGCTGGGATGACAGGCGTCCACCAGGTCCAGCACTGTGGAATGTGGTATTGATGGCCAGTGGACGTGAGTCACCACGCCCAGCATTGTATGTGGTTACTGGGATCAAACTCAGGGCCTTGCAATTGCGAGGCAGGCACTGAAACCACTGAGCTAAATCTCTGGCCCATGAATGTGACACATTTTGATTCTCATTTTTTACCCTTCCCCTGCCCTCCCTACAACCCCATCCCCATATACATAAGCTTTGTTTTTTTTTTTTAATTTTACTATCAAGTTTTTTCTTTTCCTTCTTTACTCTACCTTTTTTTATAGAGTACTCAACTCTTGGATTCTGTACATATTACCCAAACCCTTTTTTACATCCTACCCTCACCAAATTACTTCTTTCTTAAATGTTTTACCTTCTATTAACCAAAGTGAGGTGGGGGGATAGTTTAATTAAGAGCCACTAAAAGCTTTCTAAAGTACCCAGTGAACTATTATGGCATCTATTTTTAACAGCATCATAAGGCACAATATAGATTACAGTATTATAAATAAAAAGTCAAGCTAATCTTCCTTCTACCTAAAATAGTAAATTGTTTTGATTTTTCTTATCTGAAAGAAAATACTGAAAAATGATAATTTTAATATTTTGGAAGACATTTTAAATGATCAGAAAGTTAGGAAATAAGAAAAAAAAGATTTTTATTTTGTTTTTAACCTGAGACTAGACTGGAAGAAGAAACAAGTAGTATTACCACTGTTAACAGAAAAGCCATATCACCAAAGGCCACAAAACAAAGCTGTTCTGCACATCTCAAGGGCAGTCCTCAGATGTAACACAAAAAGTGAAAGAGAAATACAAAGAGAACACAAGACTTCACTGGTGGCAGGTACTAGTCAAAAACACAAAGATGCAGTCCATTTCACACACACACACACACACACACACACACATTAGCCCTATTTTCTGTCAACCTATAAATAAAACCAAAAATAACAGTTGAACAAGCAGTAGCTACCAAAATATGAGTTGTTCTATGGCTGAACAAAGCATTGTTCGACTGATTTCATTTGCTACAATCCCCAGCTAAAATGGTTTGCAGCACAGTAATAAAAATTCAATCTGGTTATTCTTCAGATTAAGAAGGTCAGAGGGAAAAGGAAAACAACTTTACCACCCTATGTACATATTCACGTGCCAAATTCATTAGTGAACTCTACAGGAAACTACAGACCAAGTATAAAGATGAATGAGCTTTTGCTTTGATGAACCAGAATGAGGAGATTGTTCAATGAGTACAATGTAGTTCTCACCTTCTGAGATAATGCAAAGGAAAAAGTTCCTAAATCCTAAGAAAAAAAATTTTTTTAAGATTCCTTTAACCTCTATTTATGTTAAAAATATCACCTTGTCTTACTATTCCACACACAATACAAAATAAAAACTAAAAAAATAAAATAAAAATTAAAAACAAAGCAAGGAAAAAGTCATGTCAGTAACACTATGTTTAAGTAATACAACCCAGAAACTTCCCTAAGATAACCAGAGGAACTCTAGCATCAGATAATAATAACCAAAAGAAACATAACAATCCTAAATTAGAAGTGTTAGGGCAAGGAAAGGAGGGATATGGTTCAGTGGCGCCACACCTGCCTGACTAGCGCATGATCCTGAGTTCAATCCCCAGTACAGCAAAATAAGTAAGTTAGAGGTTCTGGAGCTCCACAGGATTGGACTATGACCATTTATTGTCAATGACTCCCCTCGATCAACATGGTAACTTCAGAAACATCTAGAGTTGACTCTCACTTGTTATAGATTTAAATTACCTTTAAGAAATCGTACTCTTCTTCCTAGCTTTTACCAGAAATGGGTACTATTATAAATGGTCATTTTCCCAAGCTGACTTTCCACAAATTCTTATAAGCACATGTACATGTTCATTCCTAAACTTGAAAAAAAAAACTTAATACACTAAGGCAGATAAAGCAAAAAGCTGTAACACTTGAGTCCAAAATTACTCTCCCACAATAATAGAGAAGACAAGTGAAGCCTACTCAAAATTTCTCATTGTTAGTCATTAATAAGCACTGTGTCATTCTTAGAAAAATTACTTGACATTTTCATTTTAGTAATCTCCACAGGTTTTTTAAATTTCCTACTTCATTAGCTCAGTACATTAAAAGACACTCTTCAGTAAAACTAAGTAGCAGTAAATTCACAAGTATTCAGAAAGTGATTTATCATCAGAAAACTAAGAATAACACAGATTTCTACAACCAAGTCATTTTAGAAAGCTTAGTAAAAACCCAACTTAATCACCAAAAAGAATACTACAGTGAAGAAATTTATCAACATATCTTTATGACAACAACAGTCACTTGTCATTTCAATTAGAAAGCCTTCCAGTCAATAATTTCTAGGAATATAACTTGTCGATATCTTAACAGAAAATGTTACTATTGTCTTACCTAGAAAATTAAAATGGAGAAAACAATGGCATTTCTTTTTTTTTTTTTTTTTTTTTTTTTTTTTTTTTTTTGAGTCAGGGTTTCCCTTTGTAGTTCAGGCTGGCCCTGAGCTCACTATGTAGCCCAGGCAAGCCTTGAACTCAGCAATCCTCCTGTCTCTGCCTCCTGAGTGCTGGGATTACTGGTGTGAGCCACCACCCCAGGCAGCATTTCCTCTTTTTAAAAATGTTATATTATGCACCGGGGATTTAGCTCAGTGGCAGACTCAAGGTTCTGAGTTCCATGCCCAGTACCACATATCACAATGCCAGGTGTGGTGGCTCACGCTCACCAGCAATCAGTACCACACACCACAGTGCCAGGCATGGTGGCCCATGCTATAATCCCAGCACTCGGAAGGCAGAGGCAGGAGGACTGCTGTGAGTTCCAGACCCGCCTGGGCTACACAGTGAGCTCAGGGCCAGCCCGAACTACAAAGTGAGACCCCATCTCAAAAAAGAAAAAAAAAAGACATGAAGAGAACATGAATAAATGAGCCGCTAACTGTATCAGAGAGTCTCAAAATGAAAATGACAAAAATTACATTAACATATCTCTACTTAAGTAATGAAGACAAACAGGTAAGGCTGAAGTCCCTCTAAGCCTTTAAGGTTCTCCAACCTAGTCCAGCAACAGAGGAATGCCTACAAAGATAGGATTCAAGTCCCTGGTCCACTTCCCTAAAACTTGAACTGCTGAAAGCAAGTCTTTCACAGTTTTGCTTTCTTGTTAATTAGATAATTTTAGGTTACACTAAATTTTCTGTAAGAGACTATAACAGGATAAATTAACATGATGAAAATGTAGAAATGCCAAAATGATGCCAATTAGTTTAATGGTAGCAGGTTTTTCTAAGATTCAAAAAATAATTTATGTGCAGGGATTTTAAGAATCCTCATTCTTTTAAATACATGTCTAAAACATTCAATTTATTTCCCAAGCAATTTAAGATCAGGTTGTCAACACAAAAGAAGTATTTTTTCCCAACCTTCTATGCCTTTCAGTATTTCAAAAAGCCCTCTTAATGGCAGACAATTTGCAAACATCAAATCTAAGATTACAGTTTCAGTAAAGAAAGAAGAAATAAATTAAAGTTCACTTTGAGTATTTATTTTGGCATAGTCTGAACAGGCTACTTTTAAAAAGAATGACATTAAAGGCTCCATTTTGCCATCACTCATATGCTGTAGGGACCAGCTTTCACTGTACTTTAATCAAAAGACAGGCATAATGACTATCATTTATAGTATGCAAATTCATTACTTCTTTGGAACTTCGGATGTCTTGGCTCACATCACATATTTGCAAACTAAGCACATGTTGAATTAAAAAGACAGGAACAAAGAAACTAAAGAAACAGCTTTCCAAGCTTATGTTTCACAAAACAAGAAAACAACTGTGTAGGGGCTACTTGTAATAGATGACTGCTGGAGTCAATTTTAATACCACTTGATCTACAAATTTTCTTCAAAATGTTACAACCTTACTGTCTCATAAATATCCAGACTTTAACATTATTATTGATTCCAACAAATAAACTACAAACAAAAGTACCTTAAATAGTGACAATGCCTAATTAGTTTTTGATAAAACTAAAATAATATTTCTATTACCTAGATAATCCAACAAATATCCATCAAGAAATAGTTATGTTGGGCCAGAGATTTAGCTCAGTGGTTCTGGCGCCTGTCTTGCAAGAGGAAGGTCCTAAGTTTGATCCCCATAACCACATACAATGCTGGGCGTGGTGACTCATGCCCACCAGCAATCAATACTACATACCATAGTGCTGGGCTTGGTGACTCACACCTGTAAATTACCAGTTTTTCAAATTCTTCTTTTTTTTTTTTTTTTGAGACAGGGTCTCGCTTTGTAGTTCAGGCTGGACCTCAGCTCACTATGTAGCCCAGGCAAGCCTCCAACTCAGCAATCTCCTACCTCTGCCTCCCAAGTGCTGGGATTACAGGCGTGAGCCACCACGCCTGGCACTGTGGTATGGTATTGATTGCTGGTGGGCGTGAGTCGCCACGCCCAGCATTGTATGTGGTCATTGGAATCGAACTCCGGACCTTGCGCTTGCAAGGCAGGCACCGGAACCACGAGCTAAATCTCCAGCCCTCAAATTCTTCATTTTTGATCATAGCATTTTCTTGTTCTTAAGCTTTATATTTGATAACTTTATAAGAAAATATAATAACAAGTATACTAAACAATAAAGATTCACTCAAAAAATTATTTCTCCATATTAATGCACTGAATAGGGTGGGAGATAATTCAGCATTTTAGAGTTTTTTAAAATACTTTAAGGCTCGGCGTGGTGGCTCATGCCTATAATCCCAGCACTCGGGAGGCAGAGACAGAAGGATTGCTGAGTTCGAGGCTTGCTTGGGCTACATAGTGAGCTCAGAGCCAGCCTGAACTACAAAGCGAGACCCTGTCTCAAAAAAAAAAAAAAAATACTTTAAGAAAAATATGGCAATCTGTTTAAAGAAAATAACTTTCATCTCTCCAACAAATATATTTCTATTTAAATATTACTGTATATCCATAAGTTTAATGTAAAGAGATAATAATGCACATCTAACACTTTTGAACACTTACTATGTTCCAGAAGCAGCGCTAAGTGTATTATGCTCATACTAATCCTCATTCCAACAGTAAAACTGTTTTATTTATAGGGTTCCAAAACAAATAGGTTAAAGCAATTTACCCAAAGCCATATCTAATTTCTGAATCATTTTATATACTGAATTGCTATATTATGTGGTACATAAAGCACTCATAGCATCTAATACAATGACGGATACCCAGTAGGCACTAAAGGTACAACTTTTATCAGAATATTTCTCTACTTACTCTCTGATAATTCTGGATTTCCTTTCAGATTCATCATCTTTGGAACTGAAGGGCCATACACATCGGCATCTAACAAACCAATGGCCTTTGACTGTAAGAAAACAGAATTCACCATAAGACTATCCCCTTCTTCATCAAATATTAAGCACACAGCAAAAATAAATCAGATTACTGAAAAGAAAATCTGTAAAATATTTCAATACCATAAGTTAAACTTTCAAAGCAAAAGTAAATAATAACATAAATTATTTTAGGTAACTATTTTTGATCTGCTAATATATTCCAGATAAATGATCAGAAAAATATATCCCATATGCTCTACATATTATAGTTCAGGTCTCTTGTATAGTCTCAAAAAATCTAAGATCTTTTGAACTAAGCATAATTTTGAGAAATGACATAGAAAGAAAGTTAAAATAATTACTTACTATGGTAAACAAACTCCCAAAGAAGATGAAGGCTTGGCTTTTGGAAAGCCACCTTGACTTTTAAGATGCCAAAAAGTACTAAATGAAAAAAACATCATGGAGACAAGGCCATAATAGAGTGAATGAGAAATTCTGGTGTGGATCTGACATAAAAGAGACCAAGTGCTGACAAGGATACTAGCAGATCTAATACAGAGAAAACCTCTTATATGCAAGTCACAGTTAAATATCTAAGGTCTTTTGGAGTGCTTCATATACACCTAAAAGCTGTCTTTTCCAATGAAAAATCCAGTCACCAAGGTCAGAGTATCCTTACTAGTTTCTGCTAGCTACCAGTTAATCGGAAGCATAGTCAAGAACAATAAACAAAATTCTCTATTCCCAATATGTCTGTACATTACAGTATCCCAAAAATTGACGCTACTGGTTTTTTTCATGTACAAGTAAATAAAATATTAATACTAACTATATTTTACCAAGTCTTACAATTCTCTTCCCAGTCTCCCCCATATCATGGCTAGGTAAGAACTCTTAATCCCTCAGCAAAATGACTTTTTTTTTTTGAGACAGGGTCTCGCTTTGTAGTTCAGGCTGGCCCTGAACTCACTATGTAGCCCAGGCAAAACTTGATCTCAGCAATCCTCCTGCCTCTGCCTCCAGAGTGCTAGAATTATAAATGTGAGCTACCACACCCAGCGCTGTGGTATGTGGTGCTGACTGCTGGTGGACCTGAGTCACCATGCCCAGTATTATTGTATGTGGTTTCCTGGGATCAAACCAGGGACCCTGTGCTTGCTAGGGAGCCGCTGGACCCACTGAGCTAAATCTCTGGCCCAGTTTTTTAAAAACTGAAACAATCCATCATTTTCCCTGTTTTCTATCTATTTCTATTTAAGAATTACTTTTTAAATCTAGCTGTATGGTTCCTATAAATACACAGAATAAAATAAATTCAACATTTATTTCCCTAATTTTATACTGACTTTAACTTGAAGTTCTAAGAAAATCTCCCTTAGTAACTGGGACTCAGAGTCCTCAGAATGAAACTGACATTTGTCTCTGTCAAAATCTTGCCTTATTAAAATCTTAAGAAGAGAAAATATAAAATATGCTTATTCTTAATAAGATAATGGTATGTAAAGATTAGGCCTAAACCTAATCTTCAATGCTCTCTCCTTTTTTTTTTAATTTTAATTCTTTATTGGTACAATTTATATACATCTCACAATCACACATAACATCAGGGAATTTGTACCAATATACGACACAAGTTAATTCTCACTTTTACCCATATCCCTACCGACCCACACCTTCCCACCCCCTATATACATGCTCTTTTATTTTCTTTCAGAATCATATTTATTCCTTCCCCTCATTACATTCCCACACCAAATTTCCTTTGGAAACTTCCCATTCTACAAAAAACTGTCATACTTTCTAGAGTTCATGTGTATCTACAGGTGCTCATATCAAAGAAAAGATATGGTATTTGCCTATCTGTGATCTGTTTATTTCACTTATTAGTGTGTCCTCCAGGTGTATCCATTTGCTCATAAATGACTCACTCTTGTCATTCTTTATGGCAGAATAATACTCCCGTTTAGCCACCTTATCTTTGACAAAGGAGCCAAACACCCTCAATGGAGGAAAGACAGTCCGTTTAACAAATGGTGCTGGAAAAACTGGGCTTTAACCTGCCAAAAACTAAAGCTAGATCTATCTCTTTCACCATGCACAAAACTAAATTCACAATGGATACGAGACTTAAACATTAAAACAGAAACAATAAGCCTGCTGGAAAACAGGTTAGGAAAAACTCTTAGAGACATTGGCTTAGGCAGAGACTTTATGAATAAAACCTCTATAGCACAAGAACTAGCAGAAAGAATCAACAAATGAGATCTCATCCTATGAAAAGCTTTTGTACAGCAAAAGAAGTCACTGGCACTGCTAAAAGACAACCAACAACATGGGGAAAAAATCTCTCTTTTTTTTTAACCTTTAATAATCTCAAAGAACATTCCTTGAAAAACTCTGACACATTTAATAAACAAGAGAATGTAGCTGAATTAAAATAGAATTAAATTTACTATGAACAAGATTTCAAATGCAGAGCCTAAAACCTTTAGAAATGAGGCTGTTAACAGTACAATCTAGGATTCTACTAATCCTATAACTGTCTTCCTGTAATTTCACTTGTTTTCTGTAATACTTGCAAAGACTACTTATAGAAAGAAAAGGCAAATATCCCAATGTTCAGGGAAGCAGAGAAACTTGAAAGTATTTCTGCAATCTCCATCTTCCCCTTCATTTACATGTTATAATGTATACTGACAACCAGGTGAGTCAAGTATATAGAAAGTTCAGTCCCACCACCACAAATGTTCAGATCTTTTCCTTGGGACCATGGTGCCATGGATTCATCTTCATGCACAACTTTTCTTTTAATTTTTTTTTCCTAGAAGGCAGTATAGATAATACATGCTCCCCAAGATTTTGAAGGAAACTTGATTGGCGATCTAGTCATGTGGAAGCTGTCTCTAGTACTTGTATTTAAGTAGAATACTTGGTTATGTTCTTGTTTTGTGCAAAAATAAAGGCTAAGTTATTTTACTTGACAGTCATTATTAGAAGACCACTCTGAAACTTGGAACCTAAGTCCTTTAAATTACTGCAAAACCAAAATTAGTATCAATAAGAAGAGAAGGAAAAAGGATCTTACAGTTTTTATTTTTTATTAGTGTTTATTACTTTATTATAGTTTATTGTCTTGTATTCTTTCTGGGTGGCAGAAACTAATCTAAGTATTTTATTTACATTTTTAATTTAGTCCTTACAGTAAGGTAGTAGTATCCCTACATATGGGTAAGAAAGCTGGAGAAAGAACATTTTGACTATTTTTGCTTTTTATGTATTCTCTTAGAATGGGGAATAAAATGAAAATCTCTCTTAAACCTCTTTCACAACTTTAACACAATCTAATTAGAAAAGACTTAAATATAAAGAATATTTTTTGTTAAAGGGCCAATAAGTAAGGATTTGAAGCTTCACACATCAGATGATCTCAACAGCAACTACTCAGCACTACAACTGTAAAACCAAAGCAGCCACAAACAATACATAAATGCACCAGGAAACAGTGGAACACACCTTTAATCTCAACAATCAGGGGGCTAAAGCAGGAGGATCACAAGGTCAAGCCCTGCCTAGACAATTTAAAGACTTAGCAAAATTGTAGCTGGCTGGGGGCCAGAAATTTAGCTCAGTGGTTCTGGTGCCTGCCTCACAAGCACAAGTGCAAGGTCCTGAGTTTGATCCCCAGTAACCACATACAATGTTGGGTGTGGTGACTCACGCCCACCAGCAATCAATACCACATACCACAGTGCTGGGCTTGGTGGCTCACGCCTGTCATCCCAGCACTCGGGAGGCAGAGACAGGAGGATTGCTGAGTTCAAGGCTTGCCTGGGCTACATAGTGAGCTGAGGGCCAGCCTGAACTACAAAGCGAGACCCTGTCTCAAAAAAAAAAAAAAAATGTAGTTGGCTGACACCAATTTAGAGAATAAAATTTTTTCATTAATAACTTATTCAAACATTCAACAACATAATTTTGGTAGAGCCAAAAGTGGGCAAAACATAATTATACTATCTCTTTTAATAGTAGAGCAACTAAGTAAAGATTTACTTCCTCATTCTTAATTGGCTAAGATTTTTAAATAAAAAAGGGAAGAGTTTTCAGACTATTCCTCTGAACTAAGTTAACCTGCTTTGCTTAGATTTTATAAGTCCTTAATAAAATTATCATCTAAAGCCTACACTGCCTAAATAATATTATACATAGAACTGAGTTCTATGGCTATCAGACCAGTACAATTATCATTGCTATAATACATTATCATTGCTAAAATATATAAATTATCACTGCTAAAATAAACTTAAATGGATTTTCAAGTCTAGACTTTGGGTATATTCAAAAGATACCAAATACACTTCATTTGTTCTTCATAATTTAGTCTATTATTTTAAATAGGGCACTATCTTAAGAATATAAATAGCCTTTCACTATAAACCTTTGAACCATTTTATGCTACAGGACAATAAATGAGTAAGATAGAAGACTATAAATAAATTTATGAAGCTATTTACCTAGGTAAGTTTTATGAATTCTTTCTACCTCACTCTTCCCAAATGATTATGGTCAAGAAAACTTCAATTAGGATTCTACATTTAATTTCAGCCTGGTTCAAAAGAATAATTACCACAAAAGCCTAATAGATATACTACAGATAAAATTATTAGCAAACTAACAGTAAATTTACTGTCAAAATTATGACTGTCAACTCTGTCAGCATAAACTCTGCCAAATATTTTGATATCTAGCAACATACTCTTTTTCTGACTCTCCCATATTCAAAACCTAGTAGATGACATAAGGCAAGATCAAACCCAAGATATCATTTAGATTTTTTGATTTCTTCAAATTTATAATACCTGTGAAAGCTATAAAAGGTGGCAGAAAACAAGAAAATAATCAAGTAATTCAGTGCAGAGCCTGAAGATCTGAGTTCACTTCCCAGCAACCCCCAAAACAAATTTTAAAAAAAGGTGGCAGAAATATTGTGATTATAATGTTTTATTTTATCTTGAAAGCTGCATTTGAGAGCCTACAAGTCCTATTTGTGTCTGTTAGATTTCAAAGACACCAACAATAATTTTTATGCTGCTTTGTTCTTCCAAGAGAATCTACCCCAAAGACTATAAAGCTTCACAATGTGTTCAGTTTATTCCTGTCATCACTAATAGAACCCATCAAAAGATGTGAGACCATTTCCACTCAATTATTTCTAAATAAATATACCTTTAAGACCTACCTAAAGGTTGTCCTTTCCATGGAAGAACCCAGCTAAGACTCCTGAGTTGCTGCAGATTGTATTTTAATTGATTTTATTAGTACATTTTATAATGATCACATTCAACATTAAGAATTTGTACCTATACATGACACATCTTGATTCTCATCTTTTCCCATTCATCTCCCCTTCCCTTTATATTAATCACTGACTGACAATCAGTATTTATTCAATTTAGTTGATTCAAATCTCTTTCTTCTCTTTTTGCCTATCTTTAAGTCAAGCTGTCATTCATAAGAATTTCAGTCCTTTCATAGAGAAAACCGTTTCCTAATTCTACTAGCTAAGATAAAATAAGAACTCAATTGTCAGAACTAATGATTGAACAAAGCAATAGAAGAACAATTTCCTGTTATTTACCAAACACCTATCTAAACCTTCAAGTTTAGTCGGGAAAGAAAGAGGAAAAAGGCCAACATAAAAGAAAGAGTTTACTTACTTCAATGGAACACAACTAGAGATGAGCTTATGAAAAATATAGAATTCCAAATGGTGAATTAATTGCTTGCCAAACATCTGAAAACATACAAGCAGAAGAAAAATTACAGATCCCAAATAGAGACATTTCCAAACTCCACTTGGAAGCAGAAACCTAATTTTACTCTTCTGTCCACTTTTTAGTGATGAAAAACAGACCCACATTCAAAAATGGGCATCTGAAGTGGACACTTTTCAGAGGAAGAAGTAAAAGCAGCCAAGAACCATATGAAGAGATGTTCAACATCACTGGTCATTTGAGAGACACAGATGAAAATAACACTGAGATTCGATCTCACTCAACAAAGAATGGCTGCTATCTTGAAATCAGCCAGCAACAAATGCTGGCGAGGCTACAGACAAGAAGGAAACCTTCTCCACTCTTGGTGGCAATGTAGACTGGTGCAACCACTGTGGAGATGAGTATGGAGATACCTCAAAAAACTAGGATTAGAGGTCCCATTTGACCCTGCTATTCCCCCTGCTAATTAAAAGATTTAGAAGCCGCCCACCGGCCCACTGTATCCGGGAGCTGCGCGGACTCGGCTGCCGGGTACTGTCCATTTCCGGCGGACTGAAGGCCACCCACAGGCCCACTGTATCCCGGAGCTGTGCAGTGAGGAGTCAGGTACAGACCCTGGGTGCCAGCCTCACCAGGGAGGGTTGAGGGCCTCCGCCCAGCCCCAAACCCACCCCAGAGCTGCATTGTGAGGACCCAGGTCCTAGAGGAGCTGGAGCCATCTCCTGCGTCCCTCCACAGGAGGCATGCTCCTGGAGCCACACTAAGAGACCAGAAGTGAGAATTCTCAAGGGTCATTAAAGATTCAAGGAGGACCCCCCCAGGAAAGTGCCACATCCAAAGGGCCCCAGATAATAGAGAGAGACCTGCAACAAACATTGCCCTGTCATCAGACAAAGAAGAGCATTAATAACAACGAAAGAGTAGAAATGGGAAAATACACAAAAAAACAGACACAAAGATCACCACCACAGGGAAATTCAGAGAAAAGGGAAATAGGGCAAACTGAAACTCAAACACCAGGACTCTTGGAGATGGTAACTAAAGTGGATCTAGTAAAATGGAAATCAGAACTCATCACTGAGATCAAAACAGAGATACTGTCCACAGTGAAAGACATCATTAAAGAAGAGATCAGCGAGATGATAGAATCCAAGATAGCAGAAGCAATGGAACCTTTTAAACAGCTTCAAGCAGCGCTCCAGGGAATGATGAAGGAGAATGAAAGCTTGCGCAGCAGGATGAATGAAGCAGAGAACCGAATCTCAGACCTAGAGGACAGCATAGGAGCCAATGAGCAGGAAAGGTATAATCTATGGAAAAGAGCAAGGAACCATGAGAAATCAATTCAACAGCTTCTAGATGACTCAAAGAAAAATAATATAAGACTGATTGGAGTCACTGAGGAAGCAGGAGACAGTGTAAAAGAGAAAAAAGCTATTGTCAGAGATAGCAACAGAAAACTTCACAGTAAAAGATGTAGACATACAGATAAATGAGGCCTATCAGACTCTAAAACACCGTGACATAAAAATATCTACACCTAGCCAGGCATGGTGGCTCACGCCTGTTATCCCAGCACTCGGGAGGCAGAGACAGGAGGATTGCTGAGTTCGAGGCTTGCCTGGGCTATATAATGAGTTCCGTGCCAGCCTGAACTACAAAGCGAGACCCTGTCTCAAAAAAAAAAAAAATATCTACTCCTAGACACATAATTATCAAGGTTCCAGATGTACAACAAAAGGATGAAATAAAGAAAGCAGTGAGAGAAAGGAAGAAAATCACCTACAAAGGGAAGCCCATTAGGATCACAGCAGACTTTTCAACACAAACACTCAGTGCAAGGAAAGCGTGGAGGGAAGTATTTCAAGCATTGCAGGAAAACAACCTCCAACCTAGACTGTTGTATCCTGCAAAACTATCTTTCAGAATAGATGGGGAAATAAGATACTTCCATGATAAAGAACACCTGAAAAACTTCACAAATATGAAACCTGCACTCCAAAACATTGTAAAGAACATTTTGGAAAAAAACACAGAAAATTCCATATGCACAAGACCCAGGAGAGTGAATTCATTGGGGCAAACAAGAAACTAAATAGAAAAGGGGAAAAGCAAAGCAGAAAAGAACCGAGAACAGGGAAACATGGCAGCTCTGAATATGTCCATATCAGTCATAACCATTAATGTCAATGGACTCAATGGGCCAATTAAAAGACACAGACTAGCAGGTTGGATCAAGAAGCAAGATCCTACAATCTGCTGCATACAGGAAACACACCTAATTCAGAAGGAAACCCATAGACTGAAAAGAAAATGTTGGAAAACAATCCTCCATGCCACAGGAAACTGCAAAAAAGCAGGAGTGGCTATCTTGTTTGCAGATAAAATAGATTCCAAACCCAAACTGATTAAAAGAGATAAAGAAGGTCACTATATTCTCATACAAGGAACTATCCAAGAGAAAGAAATAACAATCATAAATATTTATGGACCGAACTCTAATGCACCCAACTGAACTCTAATGCACCCAACTATATAAAACAAACATTACTGGACATGAAAAGCCAGTTATCCATGAATACAATAGTCATAGGGGATTTTAATACTCCATTGTCACAAATTGACAGATCAACTGGACAAAGAATCAATAAGGAAATACTTGAGCTAAATCAAACATTGGAGCAAATAGACTTATTAGATGCCTACAGAATTTTCCACCCTTCAAAGCAAGAATATACCTTCTCAGCTGCTCATGGATCATTCTCCAAAATAGATCACATTCTAGTCCATAGAACAAGCTTAAGTAGATGCAAAGGAATCAAAGTTATCCCCTGCATAGTATCAGACCACAGTGCTTTGAAACTGGAGCTGAATAGCAGAAGAAATTCCAAGATCCTCACAAACACATGGAAATTGAACAACACTCTGTTAACCAACCAATGGGCCACAAAAGAAATTAAAAAAGAAATTAAACAGTTTCTACAACTAAATGACAACTCCAGCACAACATACAGGAATTTATGGGACACAATGAAAGCAGTTCTGCAAGGGAAATTCATAGCAGTGAATGCATACACTCGGAAAATAGAGCAAACTGCAATAAACAATCTAATGATGAACCTCAGACAATTAGAAAAAGAGAAGCAAAACAAACCCAAAGCACATACTAGAGAGGAAATTATCAGGATCAGAGCAGAAATTAATGCAGTGGAGACAAAGAGAACAATACAAAGAATCAATGAATCAAAGAGTTGGTTCTTTGAAAGGATAAATAAGACCTACAGGCCCTTAGGCAACCTTATCAAACAAAGGAAGGAAAAGGCTCAAATCCATGCTATAAGGAATGAAAATGGGGAAATCAGCACAGACCCAGAAGAAGTCCAAAGGATCATAAACACATACTTTGAAAATCTACGCTCCAAGAAGATGGAAAATCTAGAAGAAATGGATAGATTCCTAGACTCATATGAACTTCCAAAGCTGAATGAAGAGGATATAAAAATGTTAAACAACCCAATATCAAGCTGGGAAATTGAAAAACCTACCAACAAAGAAAAGCCCTGGTCCTGACGGCTTCACTGCTGAATTCTACAAAACTTTTAAAGAAGAGTTAATACCAGTACTTCTCAATCTCTTTAATGAAATTGAAAGGGAAGCATTACTCCCCAAATCATTCCTTGAAGCAACCATCACCTTGATTCCAAAGGCAGGGAAAGATCCCACCAAAAAAGAAAACTACAGGCCAATCTCTCTAATGAGCATTGACGCAAAAATCTTCAATAAGATGCTTGCAAACAGAATACAGAGAGTTATCAAGAAAATCATACACCCTGATCAAGTCGAATTTATCCCAGGGATGCAAGGCTGGTTCAACATACGTAAATCAATCAATGTAATACACTATATTAACAGACTCAAGGACAAAAACCATATGATTATCTCAATAGACGCAGAAAAAGCATTTGACAAAATCCAACACCCATTTATGATCAAAACCCTACAGAGAATTGGAATCGATGGACTTTATCTCAATTTAATACAA
>PVIC010000977.1:38209-80932 GCA_004025085.1 Thryonomys swinderianus | reverse complement strand
ACAAGGATGCCCATTGTCACCACTCTTGTTCAATATAG
This sequence comes from Thryonomys swinderianus, assembly GCA_004025085.1. Classification (NCBI taxonomy): domain Eukaryota; kingdom Metazoa; phylum Chordata; class Mammalia; order Rodentia; family Thryonomyidae; genus Thryonomys; species Thryonomys swinderianus. The sequence goes on along the minus strand of PVIC010000977.1, from coordinate 80,894 downwards.
TACTGGAAACATTAGCCATAGCAATCAGGCAGGACAAAGATATAAAAGGAATAAAGATAGGAAAGGAAGAAGTTAAACTGGCATTATTTGCTGATGATATGATACTCTAACTAGAGGATCCTAAAAACTCAACCAAAAGACTGCGCTAGACTTAATTATCAAATTTGGTAGTGTTGCTGGATACAGGGTTAATGCTCAAAAATCAACAGCCTTTGTCTACACAAACAACAGACTCACTGAAAGAGAAATTGGGGAGTCAATCCCTTTCACAGTAGCACCCAGGAAAATGAAATATCTAGGAATCAACCTAACAAAGGAAGTGAAAGACCTCTACTCTGAAAACTATAGGACTCTGAATACTGAGCTAGAAAAGGAAACCAGAAAGTAGAAAGATATCCCTTGTTCCTGGGTCAGGAGAACCAACATCGTCAAAATGGCTATACTCCCACAACTACTATATAGATTCAATGCAATTCCAATTGAAATTCCAACAGTATACTTCACAGAGCTAGAGAAAATAATACAAAAATTCATCTGGAAACACAAGAAACCTAGAATAGCAAAAGCAATTCTAAGCAACCATGACAAGGCAGGGGGTATTACAATCCCCAATTTAAAACTCTACTATAAAGCTGCTGTGATAAAAACTGCATGGCACTGGCAAAGTAACAGACCCAAGGACCAGTGGAATAGATTACAAGACCCAGAAACAACTCCAGATACACTAAGCCACCTTATCTTTGACAAAGGAGGCAAACATCTCCAATGGAAGAAAGACAGCCTCTTTAACAAATAGTGGTGGAAAAACTGGGCTTTAGCCTGCCAAAAGCTAAAGCTAGACCTATCTCTTTTGCCATGCACAAAACTAATCTCACAGTGGATACGAGACTTAAACATTAAAACAGAAACAATAAGCCTGCTGGAAAACAGGCTAGGTAAAACTCTTGGAGACATTGGCTTAGGCAGAGACTTTATGAATAAAGCCTCTATGGCACAAGAACTAGCAGAAAGAATCAACAAATGGGATCTCATTCTACTGAAAAGCTTCTGCACAGCCAAAGAAGTTGCTGGCACTGCTAGAAGAGAACCAACAACATGGGAAAAAATCTTTACTAGCTGTTTATCAGACAAAGGGCTATTATCTACAATATATAAAGAACTCAAGCAGATCAGCCTCCCCAAGTTTAAAGACCCAATTCAAAAATGGGCATCTGAAATGAACAGACACTTCTCAGAGGTAGAAGTCAAAGCAGCCAAGAAACATATGAAGAAATGTTCAACATCACTGGTCATTCAAGAGATGCAAATGAAAACAACACTGAGATTTCTTCTCACTCCACAAAGAATGGCCGCAATCACAAAATCAACCAACAATAAATGCTGGCATGGCTGTGGGGAGAAAGGAACCCTTCTCCACTATTGGTGGGATTGCAGACTTGTACCCCTCTGCATCTTCTTAGACACAGCAGGTATGCCAGGATCATAGGACTGCTGCAATTGCTATTCCTTTGGCCTGAAAACCTGCACCTACTCACACCCTCCAAAAACACCTGACCCCCCAACCATAACTACCTGATCCCCTCCCTCATTCTCTTCCAATATTAAACACAATCAAAGCAGTATGACTTCAATAACCATTCTCAAACTGCACCCCTTCACCACTGCAATAAAATTTCCTATTCTTCCCAAATTTTTCTTTTTTAATATCAATATCAGTATTCATCATACTATAGTTGCTTATTTATTCACTATGTTTCTCCCACTAGAATGTAAACTCCACGGTGGCAAGGAATTTTGTATGTTTTATTCACTACTGTATACACAGAACCTAGAATAGGAGGCAGTCATGGATTCCCTAGTCCATCCTAGAAGTTCTGATTTACTGGATCTGGGCTGGGGTCCAACAACTACATGTGTATAACTCTAGGGTACAAAATAACCAGAATGTGAAAAATGGAAATATAGGTAATACAAGAAAAGAGATGAAAATTTGCAAAAAGGATCTATGACTTGGGACCAGCAGGACAAGTAACTTTGCAAAGTCTTTTTTTAAAAACTCATTTTACTGGTACATTTATATATAAATTATGATTATATTCAACATTGAGAATTTGAACCTATACATGACAAATTTTCATTTTTTTCCCATTCCCCTGCCTTCTCTACAACCCTCCAGTCCCCCATATACATAAGCTCTTTCCTTTCCTTTTTTTAACCACCAAATTTTTTCTTTCCCTTCTTTACTTTCCCCTACCCCTCCCCTTTTCCTTTTCCTTTTGAACATTTTCTTCCTATTTCATGATACCTATCATTTATTTTGGAACTCATTTATACCTTCAGTTTCTCATACTAGAGAAATTATACAGTATTTACACGTGTCCTACTTATTTTATTTATGACTATTTCCTCAGGTACATCTATTTGAGTATAAATGACTCAAATTTATCATTCTTTAAGGCTGAGTAATCCTCCACTTCATAAAAAAAACACCAACACACACACACACATCTTCTTTATCCAGTCTTCTGTTGATGAGCCTTGGGTTGTTTCCAAGATTTAGCCATTATAAACTGCTACAAACATGGTACACGCATGTCATTGTGATATGATTCTTTTTATTCTTCCAGGTATATACCTATATGAAATAGGTCAAATGGGATCTCTACTCCTAGTTTTCTGAGGAATCTCCACATTGATCTCCACAGTGGTTGTACCAGCCTACATTCCCACCAACAGTGGAGCAGGGTTCCTTTCTCCCCACAGCCCCGCCAGTATTTGCTGTTGGTTGATTTCATGAAAGCATCTATTCTTTGTGGAGTGAGATGAAATTTCAATGTTGTTTTCATCTGCATCCCTTGAATGACCAGCAATATTGAACATTTCTTCATATGTATCTTCACTGCCTTTAATTCTTCCTCTGCAAAATGTCTGTTCATTTCAAATCCCCATTTTTGAATTGCATCTTTAACGGGGAAGGGGAGTTCTTTATATACTCTAGATAGTAGTCCTTTGTCTGCAAAGGCTCTTTTTAAAACTCTTTCTAAAATAATGAACAGTCCACCATGTGAGTAAATAGCAAATACTGCATGTAACATGTACACAAAAAAAGTATTCATTTTTTGTCAGAAATCAAATGTAACAAGTGTCCTATATTTTCTGTTTGTAAAATCTGGCATCACACCCAGAATATCCTAGTGGAAGAGCCACAATTATACAGTTAAAACATAAATCAGATCACATAATTTTACACAACCTCCTTCTTTGCCAACATTCCCCCTCATTTCACTCAGATAAAAACAAAAGCCTTCACCACAATCCACCAGATCCTACACCTAGTCAGTTCTTCACTCACATCTTGCTCTAAGCCCCACTGATTTTCATTATCTCTTACTCCTTCCTCCTAAAATATTTTACTATTTCTTACTTCTTCCTCCAGAAGCCACATGGACTTTTTTACTAATTCTGAAAAAGTAAGTTAGCATGTTCCTTTGCACTGGCTATTCCTTCTCTCTGACACATTCTTTCCTTCCTAGAGTCATAAAGCATACTCTCACCTCCTTCTGCTCAAATGCAATCTTTTCATTGTGAGCCCATGCCGACTCTCAAGTACTTCCCCTCCCTTGTATACCAAATAACTCTTATTACCTTCTAAATACTATTCCTATCAGTTCCATAAGGACATCAATATCACCAAGCACCTAGAAAAGTAATAATTATCTGTTGAATGAAAGAACTATTGAATCAATGAAAATTTTCCATTTGCTCATCTATAGAATATCAGGATTGGTTATTATATGATGGCTAAGGACCTTCTTAAGCTTTAACTTTCTGTAATTTAATAAAATTCCATCTCTTAATACTTCTTTACTAATACATTAAGTTACAGGACTCAAAACTAAATAACACATGCAAACTTTAAAATACTCTGGTATTGAAGGAGTCATAAATGTATGCAGTTTATGCTTAACCACCTCATTTCTCCCAAGAAAATCTTTATTTCTTTTGATCTCAAATCGGGGTGTCAGGATATGAGACTTCATGGAAGAAAAAAGTCTATGGCAAGAGTGGGCTGTTATATAGCAGAACTGAATAGGTATACACTATAAATTTGAAAATTAAGTAACATGGAACAAAAAAAAGCTAATTTCAAAAAGGGTAATTTTTAACTTGTAATTGGCAAGATCAGACACATAAGAAACTCATTTTTTATTAATTAAGTTTACTGGTATATTTTAGGAATACATAATTATCAAATTCATGATAGAGTATTTGTATCTATACATGATGTATCTTAATTCTTTTTTTCCAATTCCCCCTCTCTCCCTTCATCATCTCTTCCCCTCATTCATTGTTTTTTCACTTTTGCCTTTTCTCATTTTCTTTTCCTTTGAAGTTTTTTTTCCTTTTCTGTCCAAAATAAGCAATGTCATCTTCAACACGATGAAACTACCTTCAGAATCACATTTCTATTTGCTAGATAATTGGGAAAAATTAATTAGCATTAGATTACCTAGGTTAAGAAGCAAAAAACCTTAAATCCTTGGCCTGCATAATTTTTTTTAAAAAGTTGAATGCCTTTGGTAAGTAAAATCTTCAAACACTGAGAAAGTTAGAAAGTCTTTCATCACCATGGTAATATTTACAAAAATGCAGAAAAAGATGCTTATAGATACGAAGCCCTAAAAATAACAGTCCTCTCATTTGTGACATTAACTACTCTTTTGGTTGCCAGAATCAGAGCCTGGGAACCTAGAAACTTAACTAAATAAGAATCTTTCCCAAAACAGATAAAGTACTATAGCAAAACTAAAAAACCAACATCAATTTCTTAAGAATGTCCTTAACTAAAGTGCAAAGCAGAGAATAGCATTTACAATTCTGAGGGCAGATCTTGCAAAACAAACAGGAATTGGGTATTAAAGAGCACTTCATCTACCATCCAGACACAACCGGGCAGCCAAGCAGCAGCTTTGAAAGGACAGCTCCATATGCCCTGCTCTTCCCTCAGTAACCCTTCTTCCAGCACTGCCCTACTGCAGAGAAAGGTCCTCCTTATCCCGTAAGGTAATGGAAGTGAGGGCATAGTTAACTGTGGGAAAACAATTGAAAGGGAAAGTGAATTGGTGTGAACCTAGTTAAGATAGAAGAAGAATTTTAAAAAGAAATTGTTTTCTGAGAAAGATCTGGATAATGAATAAAAGAATATAATAAACAGCCGGGCGTGGTGGCTCACGCCTGTAATCCCAGCACTCGGGAGGCAGAGACAGGAGGATTGCTGAGTTCGAGGCTTGCCTGGACTACGTAGTGAGCTCAGAGCCAGCCTGAACTACAAAGTGAGACCCTGTCTCCAAAAAAAAACAAAAACAAAAAAATAAAAATAAAAAATAAAAAAAGAATATAATAAACAGAGTAAGTTAAGTTCTAATAATTACTCAAACTATATATTCTATGGTTTCAAAAATATTTCAATATATATGCTAATTTATTTCATTAAAAAATAATAGAATAAAATAAAATTAGGGTAACTTTTCTCTTTCTGACACAGAAGTAGAATAACCTCCTGGATCAAAGTAACAGAGTGAATTACTGGCAGCAAGCTGCAGTTTATCAAAGAAATTTCAAAGATAGGCCAGAGGGTACTGAGGAGAAGACATCCAGCCAATAGGTTTTTTAAAGCTATTGAAAAAGTTGCTATTGTTTCTAATTGCAAGTAACAAAGTATAATGTCTTCCACCTAAAATCACACCAAAAACATGGAAGAGATGGTTTTCCCCTAACCAAAGATTATACTGATTTTAGGATTTATTTTAAATTTTTTACCTGTATCATATATTTAATTTTGAAAACCTGTATCTTTTATCCTAATGTCTGATGCTGTTCCTTATGCAGTGTACTGAACTATTCTCATTATAGAGGTATATACATGCTTCAAATCGATACTATTAATATATCAGTGGTTTTCAATTACCAAACACAAGTGCTTTTGGTTTTGAAAAAAGTATGAACCTTGAGGATTCAATAAGCTTTGTAATCACAGATTGCTTCATGAATGGTCACAAGTGAAATAAATAATTATATTGTATTCAAATATATATAACTATGTAGCTATTATCAAGTTAAAAATAAAATTCAAACCAGGCGTGGTGGCTCACTCCTGTCATCCCAGCACTCAGGAGGCAGAGACGGGAGAACTGCTGAGTTCAAGGCTTGCCTGGGCTACATAGTGAGCTCAGGACCAGTCTGAAGTACAAAGCGAGACCCTGTCTCAAAAAAAAAAAGTTCAAAAACTATTTAAAAACTCTAAGACACCATTATGACTTCAAAAATGATGCTATAAAAATATAATTGTCTAAGCCTAGGTAAAATACATAATTTCAATTAAATCACTATTGCAATATGCAGGATATGTCTAAGTATGATGCAACACATTTAGGGAAAATAACTACTTTTTAAAAATATTAACACTTTACTCAATGTTCATAAAGTTAATTATCTTGCCAAGAAATAAAAAGAATCAGATAAATGAAAATCACTTGCTTAATACTACATAAATCACATACATGATTACTACTTCAGAATTTTTTAAGTAATAAATTAAAGGCATAATAGAATGCACAAAGAAGCAACCTAGTATTTATATGACTTAACAGACAAGTGATTATGGATGTTACTAACTTTAACAAGCCTTTATTTTCTTATCCATAAAATAAAGATTTAGGGTATCGCATGCTTAGAAATGAAGGAGAAAGAAAACATTTTCAGATCTTTTTAAATATGAAAGATGTACTTTACAGAATTTTTGCCACAATTATAAAGAAGTGCAAATTTGTGATACTCAAAGAAGAGCTAACAGAAAATATAGCACAGGGCCAGGGATTTAGCTCAGTGGTTCCAGCATCTGTCTTGCAAGCACAAAGTCCCAAATTCAATCCCTGGTAACCACATACTACAATGCTGGGCATAGTGACTCATCCCCACCAGCAACCAGTATCACACACCACAGTGCCAGGCATAGTGGCTCACACCTGTAATCCCAACACTCAGACTGTTCCCTGTACAAGGATGTAGTGTCCTTCTTTGTCTCTCTTAATCAATTTTGGCTTCAAATCTATTTTGTCTGCAAACAGGATAGTCACTCCTGCTTTTTTGCAGTTTCCTGTCGCATGCAGAATTGTATTCCATCCTTTTACTTTAAGTCTGTGGCTTTCTTTCTGAATTGGGTGCATTTCTTGTATGCAGCATATTGTAGGATCTTGTTTCATAATCCATTCTGCCAGTCTGTGTCTTTTAATTGGCCCATTGAGGCCATTAACATTAATGGTTATGACTGATGTGGCCTGATTTATACCTGTCATTGTGTTATCCTATTCTTGCTCTTTTTTTCTTTGCTTTTCCCCTTTCCACTCACAGTTTTGTGTCTTGCTCACTAAATTCACTCTGCTAGGTCTCCTGAGTTTGTGACCTTCATTGTTTTTCTCCAAGATATTCTTTAGAATGTTTTGGAGTGCCAATTTTGGAACTGAGAAGTTCTTCAGGTGTTCTTTGTCATGAAAGTATCTTATTTCTCCATCGATTTTAAAAGATAGTTCTACAGGATACATCAGTCTAGGTTGGAAGTTGTTTTCCTGCAATGCCTGAAACATGTCCCTCCAGGCTCTCCTTGCATTACGTGTTTTGTGTTGAAAAGTCTGCTGTGATCCTGATGGGCTTCCCTTTGTATGTGGTTTTTTTCTTTTCCCTAGCCACTTTCAGTATTTTGTTCTTTTGTTGGATATCTGGAACCTTGATAATTATATGCCTGGGTGTAGATTTTTTATCATGGGCTTTTGGAGTCCTATATGCCTTGTTTATCTGTATGTCCAATTCTTTTCCTTTTCCTATGAAGTTTTCTGCCATTATATCTGTAAACAGTTTTTTATGTCTTTTTGCACCGTCTCCTGCTTCTTCACTGACAACGATCAGCCTTTTATTCTTGAGTCATCTAGGAGCTGTTGGACTGATTTCTCATGGTCTCTTGCCATTTTCCATAAGTTATTCCTTTCCTGTTCATTGTCTGTGAGCCTGTCTTCTAGGTCTGAAATTTGGTTTTCAGCTTCATTCTACTTTGCAAACTTTCATTCTCATTTTTGATCACCTGGACCTCTGCTTAAAGCTCTTTATAATGTTCCATTGCTTTTGTTATCTGAGCTTCTACAATGTTCCTGATCTCTTCTTTAATGAAGTCCTTCACTGTGGACAGCATCTCTGTTTTTATCTCAGAGATCAGTTCTGATTTCCATATTAGTAGATCTCCTTTTGTTACCAGTTCAGAGAGCTCTGGAGATTGAGCTTCATTTTGCTCCATTTCCCTTTTCACTGAATTCCCCTGTGGTGGTGATCTTTGTGCCTGGGTTCTTGAATTTTTTTCTCGTATCTGTTGTGCTGGCGAACACTGTAAGTCACTGCACAACCTAAGTGGTGCTTACCCAGACTCGTGCAAACAGGAATGGAGTTTCCAGGAGGCTTCTGGCCTGATTCCAATGGCAGATAGGCTAGCATCGCTTGGGATGGATGGATGTCTCAGGGGGCAGCTGGCCTGGGTCCGGTGGCAGGCAGGCTGCTTGCTGGTGGTGGAAGTCACTTGGCAGCCTCTGCAATGCTTACTCAGACCTGCCCAGGGTAGATGGAGGTCCCTGGGTTAGTGGCAGGCTAGCTGCTTGTAGGCAGTGGAGTCACTACACAGCCTCTGCTGGGCTTACCCAGACTCACTGGCCTGCGTCCAGTGGCAGGCCAGCTGCTTGCAGGCAATGGAAGTCACTGTGCGGCCTCTGCAGCACTTACCTAGACTCACCCAGGGGGAGTGGAGCTCGCAAGGGACATATAACTAGAGTCCAGAGTGGGGCCGGCTGCTTGCAGGCAGTAGAAGTCACTGCCAAGCACTTGGGAGGCAGAGGCAGGAGGACTGCTATGAGTACAAGGCTTACCTGGGCTACACAGTGAGTTCAGGGCCACCCTGAACTACAAAGTGAAACCCTGTTTCAAAAAAAAGGAAAATATAGCACAACATGTCAGGTAACTGTATAACAAGCTTGAGAATAAAACTATTTTTCTGGTGCACTTATTTTATTAGAATTGATATTATTGTTTAAGAGCAAAAATCACATTTACTTTAAGGTTTTATATGAGATTACATCATAAACTTAGAAGCTAGACCTGCAGTTGTCCGAGTAAGTAGAATACAATGAAGCTTAGAATCTCTGCTTCATTTTATATCTATCATCTTTATTACCTTAAAACTTTGGCTCACATCCCTGAGTGCTACATATAGCACATTAATCATTTAAGAAGTTGCTGTCTAAAATCTAGTAATACAAGTTTATTACTCTGTATTTATGTAATCTATAGGTTATGGCTTGCCTAAATGTCCCTTCCAAGCTTCATGCAATCATAGGTGGGGCTTTTCCAGTGGTAGCTGGATCTAGAGTATATAATGCTGGGACTGATTCATGGTGCTATGCTAGGATCATGGACACTAGGATTAAGGCTGTGACTGCCACCCACTCTAATATGGATAAAATATAAGATATAGAAAGAACTATGGCCTATCCTTGTTCCTTTGCTACCTTCTACCCACCATGAATTGTTTTTCTTCAATGCCTGCCTGCCATGCCACCCTGCCTTAGAATCAGGTGGTTATGGACTGAAACATCTACAAACTGTAAGCTAAATAAATTTTTTCCTCCCTTAACTTGTTGGTGGTATTTTGTCTCAGCAATGAGAAGAGTAACTAAGACTCTCTCATCTTTCATAATTGATGCAAGATTTGCAGGGACATTCACCAGCTGCCACATTTGCAATGCCCTAATCCAGACCACCTAGAGCCTTGCCTAGAAGTCCCTAGTCATTGCCCTCAACTTGCAATCACAGCAGACTCCAGGAAAAGCAAAGCCCTCCAGACCACCCCCAAGTTGAGATCATCCCTTCCCCCACCAAAACCCCCAGGTAAGAGCAATCAACTCATGGGAAATAGACTGCTGAGGTAGAATAAAAATCTAAAGATGGGAAGGAAGCAAGAAAAATCGTAACAATGTACTTTTTAAAAAAACTGCAACTTCAGGACACAAAAGTTACTCAAGTTTACAATGCCTTTTTCGTTTAAAGAAACTCAAAAAAACTTCCTAAGGGTCTTAAAGCCAAAGTAATAAGACTGCAAAGTGGGCCTTGAGCCCCATGTTTTTCACCTATAAACTGCCCTTCTTCACATAGACCTCCATCCTCAAGGAGCAACATTAAGGGTCCAGAAAATATCTAAACTTCAAATACATGCAAATTGCTTGCATTCTAACCAGCCCACCAAATGCGTAGCCTGACAGACAACAGAATTACACATCCTTGACCAGCTCTCTTGAAAACATATCCATGAGTACATAAAACCCCCAGCCCTAGGCTATAACACGCCTCTCTGTTGGGTATACTATTAAAAATCTCACTAATAAGTCTCTTTATGATTGTCACTAATGTATCTTGAAAATTCTTTTTCTTTGATGAAAGTCAGTAAACCTATAACTTCCCCATGGGGGTAGTGGGTGAGCTGAGGTCCCCATCTCCTCTTTGGGGAACTTCCTCAGACACTACCCTGTTATAAAACCATAAGGACTTCTCCAGAACCACTTCCCAGAATCCGTCTTAAGATAGTGACCAGAGCCTGACCAAAACTACCAACTTTGCCAGCTATGTAAACTCCTCCCAATCCTTGCCTTTGTTCTCCACCCCCCTTTCTTGGCACCAGGGATCAAACCCAGGACCTTGCACTTGTGAGGTAGATATGGCACCACACTAAACTCCCAGCCCTTGTTCCCCTTTTTTGTAAGACTCTACAGCTCCTGTCAGCCGCTGGAGGACTGAACTTGAAGCTCTTTACTTGTCCTTCCCAGCCTAGATACAATGATTAAAGCTCCTTTCCTAACTTCCACCCATGCTCTGTTCCTTGATTGGCATTTTGGGATAGGTGACCCAGTCTTGTTCCTTGGGGACTTCTGGTGCCAAGCATTTCCCCCTAACACTCTAGTAGCAGATTCACAATGAAAAATAGCCTCTAATCAGGAATTAGTTTTATAGTTTTGGGCATATTAGCCAATTTGAAAGTCATTTACTTATATAGATTATACAGAACACATGTAGTCAATAATGTAGTTAAGAAAATAGTCATACATTCAAGTCTAGATGATATTTGTCCAGGGCAGAGTGAATCAGCTATTGATTTCAACAGATACTATGCAATAAGAGAAGCTATTTATTATATTTTGCTTCCTGTTTTTTTTGTTTGGTTTTGTTTTTGTTGTAGTTGTCCAGAAATCTTTGTTTCAGTGCTAAATCAAACACATGACACTGAGGATAATGCAACACACAGAAGAGCCAGTTACTGAAACATTATTATAAAATCCAGACACTATACCAACACTGTTACATATACAATATCTCTATACTTCACAAAAGCTCTATAACACAGCTGTTATTTTTATTATTATACATTTCCACAGATGAGGAATCTAAGCTCCGTAAGGTCAGGTACCATGCCAAAATTCTAAGTTACTAAGTGAAGAGTTGGGATGCAAATTCAGCTTTGCATGTATTCAAAGCCCAGACATTTTCTACTAAAAATACCCAAACTGAGCTGGCTGTGGATCAGAATCACCTGGGGAGCTTGTTAGCAAAATTGATGGACAAATCCCAGACCTAAAAATACCAATTCCCAGAGATTCTTCTGATTTATTTAATAAGCTCCCATGTGACTCTCATGCAGCAGGCTGGCACTGATCCTAGGAGTAGCACTTAAAAACTATTATACCACCTCCAAGCACCTCCTCCATTTTCTGTTAGGTTGTCAATGAAAAGTGGAATTATAAAGTCTCAGGGACCGAGCTTTACATTCAAGTAAGTGAGCAAGTGATTCAAGTGAGAGTAAGGATACAATTAAACTTTAGATTGGGAAATTCACTCTGGAAAATGGCATTAGCATCTTTCATTTGCCAGCAAAACCTGGAAGTCATCTTCAATACTTCCCTCCCTTCTAATCTCTCTCTTGAATTAGTATCTCCCTTTACCTTTTCATTTCTAACCAGAGGACACATCACCTGTAGTTACTGTTAACAGTTACATGGCACTAACCACTCCCCCCATCCCTCCTTTTCATAAACACCAGTTCACCTCCACTATAAACATTCTACATTTACCCAGTCCCGCTTATAGCTAAAACAAGGTCATGAGATCCAACCTTGGTCAGAGAAAGTTTTCTTCCCTAAAAAACAAACAACAACAAATTTTATAGATGTCTTTATTTTTCCTCTTGACAACAGAAGTAGCCATCTTGTAAATATAAGGACGAAGCAAAGGGAAATACAGAAATGCCCACTTCAGAGTCCTAGCACAGTTGACCTGCTTTTTTAAGCAAACCTGTAAATTCCAGACTTCTTGTTATACAAAATAACTCTACTTTAAAACAAAAACTAGTTAATAATTCAATTCTTATCCTGGCTATTGCGACAGATTTCTATTCTTGGAATCTGTCTGATTTGTTCTTCAACATCACTACAAATTTTACTTTTTTTTTGAGACAGGGTCTCGCTTTGTAGTTCAGGCTGGCCTAGAGCTCACTATGTAGCCCAGGCAAACCTCGAACTCAGTAATGCTCCTGTCTCTGCCTCCCGAGTGCTGGAATTACAGGTAATGAGCCACCAAACCAGGCACTATAGTATGTGGTATTGATTGCTGGTGAGTGGGAGTTACCTTGCCCAGCACTGTATGTGGTTACCGGGGATCAAACTCAGGACTTTGCGCTTGCGAGGCAGGTGCCAGAACCACTGAGCTAAATCTCCAGCCCACAAATTTTACTTTTTAAAGCAGAGATTTTTATCATGAATTTTTCATTACTACAAAACTTTCTAAGACACCCAATGACCACCAGACAAAATTTAAACTTAATTTGTAACATATATCTAACATATCTTTCATCATGTACTAAAAACTAAAATTAAAATGGGTTAAAGAACTAAATGTTAAAACAGAAACAATGCTGATTAAAAAAAAAGGTAAAACTAGGCCGGAGAGTTAGCTCATTGGTTCCGGCGCCTGTCTCGCAAGCACAAGGTCCTGAGTTCGATCCCCGGAAACCACATACAATGCTGGGCATGGAGACTCACGCCCACCAGCAATCAATACCACATGCCACAGTGCCGGGCATGGTGGTTCACACCTGTAATCCCAGCACTCGGGAGGCAGAGGCAGGAGAATTGCTGAGTTCCAGGCTTGCCTAGGCTACATAGTGAGCTCAGAGCCAGCCTGAACTACAAAGTGAGACCCTGTCTCAAAAAAAAAAAAAAAGGTAAAACTCTTGAAGTCATAGGCCTAGGCAAGGACATTCTGAACAGAATCCCAACAGCATAGGAAATAGTTCCAAGAATCAACAAACAGAATCATAAAATTTTTAAAAAATCATATAAAAATTTGCTTTTGAACACCAAAAGAAATAATAAATTGGGTCAAAAGTGAACTTCTATAATGGGAAAAACATTTTGCCAGCTATTTCTCAGACAAAGGACTAATATCTAGAACATATAAAGAACTCAGAAAACTAGATACCCCAAAATAAGACACAATTTAAAAATAGGCAACTGAAATGAATAGACATTCATGGAAGAAGTACAAATGGCCAACATATATGTGAAGAAATGTTCAACATCGCTGGCCATTACAGATATGCAAATTAAAACAACATCAAGTATCCGTCTCACCCTAGAAACAATGATTATCATGATGAAATCAAATAATAAAAATATTGCAGAGGCTGCAGGGAAAAAGGAACACTTCTATATCACTGCTAAGAAAGGAAACAAGTTCAGACACTATGGAAATCAATATGGAGATTCCTCAAAAAAATAGAAATTTCATTTGACCCAGCTAGTTTCTAATATCTTGCAGAAAAAATTAAATATCATAATGCAGTGATACATGCATGACCATGTTTATAGCAGCACAATTCATAATAGTTAAATCCAGAGAACTCTATATCTATTATCAGATGAACAGATTAAGACAATGTGGTATTTATACACAGTGGAATACTACTCTGCCATAAAGGATACAACTGAGTCATTTGTACAAAGTGTATGCACTTTGAGACCATAATTTTTTTTTCTTTTTTTTGAGACAGGGTCTCGCTTTGTAGTTCAGGCTGGCCTTGAGTTCACTATGTAGCCCAGGCAAGCCTCGAACTCAGCAATCCTCCTGCCTCTGCCTCCCAAGTGCTGGGATTACAGGCGTGAGCCACCACACCCAGCACGAGACCATAATTTTAAATGAAATAAATTAGACACAAGTTTAAATATACCATAGTTTCCCTTCTATTAGAAACACAAATTATAAATAAAAAGCAAAATAAAAAACAGTATTGGGCTAGAGATTTAGCTCAGTGGTTCCAGGGCCTGCCTAGCAAGCTCAAGGTCCCTGATTTGATCCCGGGAACCACATACAACAATACCTGACATGGTGACTCACGCTCACCAGCAATCTGTACCACATACCACAGTGCCAGACATGGTGGCTCACGCCTGTAATCCCAGCATTCGGGAGGCAAAGGCAGGAGGGCTGTTGAGTCTGAGGCTTGCCTGGGCCACATAGAGAGCTCAGGGCCAGCCTGAACTGCAAAGTGAGACCCTGTCTCAAAAAAAAAAAGAAAAAGAAAATAGATAATATTAAGTTAGGGAAACAGATTTTTCTCAAATGGGAAGGGAATTAAGAAATCGAGGAAGAGGTAAAGAAAGTGAATGAAAAATGAATAAAGATGTTTTAGGTAGCCAGGCATGGTGGCTCATGCCTGTAATCCCAGTACTCGGGAGGCAGAGGCAGGAGGACTGCTGACTTTAAGGCTTGCCTGACCTACATAGAGAGCTCAGGGCCAGTCTAAATTATAAACCAAGACCCTCAAAAAAAAAAAAAAAAAGATGTTTTATGTATATATAACAACACCACACAAGGAAAATAACATTATCTACTCCAAACATCTACTAATAAAAATAAAAAATGAAACACATTAACTATTGGTTACTATATGAGAATCATATAGATAATATAAAGTCTTATAAAATGTTTACACACATGTATATACCAATCATTCCCACTCTTATGATTAAAATGACTTCTAAACTTCCATGTCAGCCAGTAAATTTCCCAGCTTAATTTCATCTCATTTTAGTTCAATAAAGACAGTTGGGAATTGCAGATCAAGGCCATGAGATACTACTTCATATGCAAAAGGATGAGAATAACCAAAGAATAATATTAGTAATGATATGGAGAAACAGAAATCTGGAATATAAATGGTACAGCCACATTAGAAACATTTGGCTATTTCTTAAACAATTAAGCATAGCAATTCTACCCGCAAGAGAGGGCCAGGGATTTAGGTCAGTGGTTCCATCACCTGCCTGGCAAGAGCAAGGTCCCAAATTCGATCCCCAGTACCACATATCACAATGCCAGATGTGGTGGCTCATGCCTGTAATTCCAGTATTCAAGAGGCAGAGGCAAGAGGATTGCTCAGAGTTCCAGGCTAGCCTGGGGTATATAGTGAGTTTAGGGCCAACCTGAATTACAAAGCGAGACCCTGTCTCAAAAAAAAAAAAAAAAAAAAACTAAAAACAACAACAACAAAAACACTTTCTCTACTGGCAAGAGAATTAAAATGCATGTCCACACAAACAGTTCTATACAAATGCTCACAGCAACATTATCCATAATAGCCAAAAAGAGAAAATAATGGAAATGTCAGTCAATTGATGAAACTGTATGTGGCATATCTGTACAACAGACAATGTAGCAATAAAAAAGAAATCAAGTACTGAAATACACAGTGTTCCTCCTTTTTCTGTGGTTTCACTTTCTATAGTTTCAATTATCTATGGTCAATTGCAGTCCAAAAATTTTAAATGGAAAATTCCAAAAGTAAATCAATCATAAGTCTACAACTGCACACTGTCTAAACAGTATGTGATAAGTGCTTAGTTAAGATGGGAAAGTCATTAAAGTGTAAGATTTTTGACTCTCCAGTTCAAGGCATGCCACTTACGGGTCTTGTAATATATATCATCTGAGGAGGATACCATGAGATGGATGAATCTTGAAAGTATTACACAAACTTTAAAAAAATCATAAAAGACCATATATTATGATTCTTATAATGGACTGAATGGTGTCTCTCCTCAAATTTTTATGTTGAAATGTTAACTCCAATGTGTAAGCTGTAGTAGGTAGGAAGAGGAGGCTTTCAGGAAAAAATTAGACCATGAAGATTGAGGCCTCATAAATGGGATTAGAGGCCTTAAGAAGGGAGCCTTAGAAAGCTGTCTTACTCTTTCCTTCAAGTTATAATACAAGAAAGCAATGTCTGGGAAGCAGACATCAGGCATGCCAGCCCCTTGATCTTGGACTTCCTGGTTTCCAAAACTGACAAAAACAATGATTTTTGCTGTCTAAGCCATTCAGTCTATGGTAATTTGTTACAGTAGCCCAACCTAATAAAATTCCATATATATGAAATGTCTAAAATAGGCAAATCTATAAAGAGGAAAAGTAGATAAATTAGTGACTGCCTAGGGCCAGAGTACATGGAAAAATTGAGGGGTAAGAGCTACGGGAAGTGGGACTTCTTTTTTGATATAATAAAAATACTCTAAAATTGATGATAATGAATCCAAAACTGAAAAAATACTAAAAACCACTGCATTATACCCTTCAAAAAGATGAATTGTGTAATATGTGAATTATATCTCAATAAAGCTATTTTTTAAAATTTTTTAGGATTCCACTCAATCATAATAATTAGCATTGCTTAGGAAAAACATAGATTACTTATTCACAGATAAGACAGTGTATGCTGAAAAGTATTTTGCTTTTCTGTGTTCTGGTTCATTATATTTTGTCTTGTGGTTTTTTTGTTTTTTTTTTAATGAAACAGGGTTTTGCCTGTAATTCAGACTGATCCTAAACTTAGTACATAGCCCGGGCTGACCTCAAACTTGGTGGCAATCCACCTGCCTCAGCCTCCCAAGTGCTGAGATTATAGATTTCCTTTATTATCTTAAGAAAAAGACAACTCAAAAGTTCAACACATTTATGAATTTTCATAGCTGAGTAAGTTCTGTATTTTGAGCTTAAACATATTGAGAAAAATGTACTGACCTCAACTCAGTTGTTGTCAATAAACCTGAGTGAAGTCAAACTTGACCCCTTTCTGTCCTCTTTCACTTCCAATCCATAACCATGAACTACCAATTTTACCTCCAGTTCCATTTCAAGTGCCAACCTGCCACTCCAAGATAATGCCATGCTGTCCTCCTTATGTTAATTTTAATATTCTGAATTGGTCTCCAGTATCTTCTATAATAGCCTCCACTGCCATCCTCTATACAATAGCAAAATAATTTTTAACCAAAGCTGATCCCATTGTCTTTAGGATAAACTCCAAACTCCAAAATTTTTTACATGGTCTCCAAAGCTTCTCTCTTACACTGTCAATTCATTGATCTTTTCTTGGTACCTCTATCTCCCTACATGTACTCTTTATACTTGGAGTTTTCTGTTACAAAAGTTCTACCTCTCCAAGAGCTTTCATTCCAATGAGGAGGGGAGATTATTGAAGATGAATGAAAATAAATAAAAAGAACTGGGGCAATAGTTATTATTATCAGGAAAAAAATAAAACCACGTGATTTGATAAGGAGTAATGGTAGTTGTGAGAAGGCATATTATTCCCTGGGAGAAGACTTCTTTCAGCCCTCAGATTAGGATAAATAGTACCTTGTTATATGTTCTGACATGAGAATTTCTCCTTTGTGGTACTCAGCTCAGACATAAATAACTTGAACTGTCTTCTTCACCATTCTATCCAAAATTCCTACCACAGCATCTGACATATGGCAGGTAATTAATAAACACACTCTAAAAGAATAGCTGGAGTTCTCTAGTTTTACAAACTAAATCATAAAACTACAGATTCTTTGATGCAGTCAGCTACAGGAACCTACCCAACTCTGCCAAAACCAAAACCAAGAGTCGTCAAGACAAACAAGAAAGGTATGTGCCCATCCCAATTCCATGACCATCAGTAACACCTTCTGCTGTCTTTGATTTACTACTGCCTATGTCATGTTTCCTGCAGTGCTTCATAAGACATGCACTTAAGTAACAGCTGGCTTCCATCTTCCCTATCTAATCATGTATAAAAATAAAACTTCATTTATCTTATCACAATCATTTCCACAGCAAATATGAAAATGTCAGAGCCCTAACTTGAGGACTATAAGAAAAAGTAGCAGCCTGGAAAGGGATTTTGTTGGAGGCAGATGTTAGCTTACTCCATTTATAGGACTTGTTTCCAAGCAGTCTATTCTTTCCTGACTTCATTTCCTCCTCTAGACTCTCTAGATTTTCAAATTTTCCTTTTCTTTGATTAATTATAATATCCTTTAGCAACATGGAACCAACTCCTTTTTTTCTACACTATAAAAACAACTTCTACTAGACTACTTTTGCAAAGATGTGAAATTCAGAACATGTATTACTTATAATGAGGAAACTGTTTTCAAAGAACTGAGATTCATGAGCTCCACGGAGTGATTATTGTAAAGACAAAACTGGGAGCTAATCAAGCTGAGCAACTCTGATTAAAGAGAGAGAGAAAAACAAGCAATAGTAAGATCTGCCTCTTAAGTACTTGGTTAAATGCCTATGAACAAGTGTCCAGGGAAAGTTCTACCCCAGCGTTACAGCTAACACCCCTCTTGTTCCAAATATCCTCTCCACCCCCACCTCACCCCATCAAAGTGGTCTGATTCTTCTTTTGAAACTTAATCCTTACAAAAAGAAAAGAGACCAGTAGTCTCATTAAAAAGCCTCTCTACTGTTGAAGAAAAAAACAACCACACAAATTTTCCCCAAATGTCCTTCTCCTGGATGGGTGCCACCCTTAGTCATGCACAGCTGGTGTTTGCTCACTAAAATACTCCATTCATAAACAAGCCCCTCTATCCTATTATCACTGGCATATATTACTTTTCAGGTTGTCCCTACCATGACAAAATTTTTATTCTGTGTAGCTTTTGGAAATAACCATTCTAGTCATACCCATTTTATCTTGACACAGTTTTTTAAATTCCCAGTAGAAGTTCTAAAAGAACAGAGCTTACCACTATTTTAAGCCAAAGAAAATAAGTGAATTGCTTCACAATATAAAAAACAAACAATTGCTTCAAGCTATTGTGCTATACCAATTAGAACCAATGTGATTTTTTAAACTATCTATTAACAACTCAGATCAGTCTTTTTTGTAATCTTTCACCACAACCTTAAAATGTACAAATAGTTTAAAGGCCATTTTCTCAACTCTAACCTCCCTTCGCAGGGTCTCTTACTGAATTTCCTCACCTTAAACGCTACCTATACTCTGATGACACCCAGATTTAAATCCCAGACCCAATCGCTCCTGAGAGCACTGGACTTACTCAACATATTTACTCAAGAGTTTACTGGGTATTCAAAACTTACTATCTATAAAAGAGAACTGATTTTAACTCTGAATCTCTCCTTTAGAACGCTTCTCTATCTTAGGAAATATTACTACCACTTACCCAGTTGCTAAAACCGAATAACTGAAAAAAAATTAAAATTCTGACATGTTACAACATACATGAACTCTGAAATTTTTCAGCTAAGTGAAAAAAAGCCAGAGATGCAAAAAGACAAATATTGTATGATTCCACTTGTATAGGGTACTTAGACTAGTTAGATTCATAGAGAAAGAAAATAGACAGATGGTTATCAGGACCTAAAGATAATGTGGGAAAGAGGGTATCATTACTGAATACAATAGGCACACTGATGGAATGATGAAAAGTTCTGGGCATAATAGCAGGGCTGGTCGTAAGACTATGAGAATCTACCTAATGCACACACACTATCCTTTAAAAATGGTTAAAATTATCAAATGTATATCTGTGTATATAAATATTTAATTTTTTGGTGGTACTGGAAATCAAACCCAGGGCCTCTGCAAGTCCTCCTGATTCTATCTTCAAAATGTTTTTTGAACCTATCTCCACCACCACAGTTGAAGCTATTGTCTTTAGCCTAGACTCTTGCATTAGCTATTAACTGGTGTCCCTGTTTTCATTCTTATTTCTCCATAGTCTATTCTCTATATCACATCCTTTTAAGGAGTTAATTAGACCATGTCACTACCTGGTCAAAAATCCACCACAGGACTGGGATGTGGCTCAATGGTGCCACACCTGCCTGGCAAGCACAAGGTCCTGAGTTGGATCCTGGTACCACAAAAACAAATAAACAAAAAATCCACTACTTCACACTCAGAAAAAGCATTCCAAATTTTCACTCTGGCTTACAAAGCTCCCTATGACATGCAACTGTCTACATCTCCACTAGTCACACTGATCTTGTTCCTATTCAAATAATCTAGTTTGATTCTACCTTAGGAATTTTGTTCTTCCCAAAGCCTCATTTCTCAATTTATTCAGATTTCTGCTCAAATATAATTCAGAGAGCCCATGACAAACCTAGCAAAAAGAGAATTTCCTATCACTATTTCATTAAAATGATTTATTATTTTGCTAAGTCTTATTACTTCAAAATACATGTGTTGTGTCTCTTCTCCTAGACTTAAAATTCCTTAAGACACAAATTTTTATCATTACATCTGTATGATCTGTAAAGTGTCTACCACATGGTAAATTCTCAATAAATTCTTGAACAAATAAACAGAATTATCCTTATTTGTAGAACCATAAAATTTTACCTTCATTTTTATTTCATACAAGTAGACTTTACTGGACATTAAAAGAAAGTATGTTATTTTGAAGCAGTCAAGAGGAAACTCAATCACCCAACTTCATTTTTTTTCTGATCTCAAAAGGAGGCTCAGATCTCAAAAATGGAAAAAGCCCAGCCAAGTTCAGTGGTACACACTTGTAATCAATCATAGCAGTTCAGGAGGCTGAGGCTGGAGGATCATCAGCTTACATCTCACCTATGCAACTTAGTGAGAATGAAGATAGAGAGACAGACAGAGAAAGACAGGTAAGGCCAGTTATGTACCTTAGTACAAAGACTCTGGGTTCAATCCCTAGTATACCAAAATAAATTAACAAAAGGAACAAACCTTTTATAATGTAATTGACCTGGCATACAATATGTACCTCTTCTATCACAACACTCCTTCACCAGACAAGTAACTTCCTAAGTTAATGCTTAGAGCCCCACAAGTTCCCCACTAAAAAACAGGAGAAACTATCAAGGAACAGACTTTCAGAGATAACCAGAAATATAAAAGCTTCCCTATTTTAGCTCAGATAGGTCAATTCAGAAAATATGCTACTGGATAAAATTTGAATATTTTTTGTAATTGCTCACAAATGCTTTTAACTTCTATATTTCTGACACCATCACTTAAACCACATTTTACTTATGATAAAATAAGACCCATGTCTTTTATTTCTGTAACAAGTCTCTCTCCATCACTAGGTAGGTAAATGGAAATCAAACATTTGCTGTTCTATTGCGTATAAAAGCAGAGGCAAACAAAGTCACAAACCAATGAAATGATGTCCCTCTAGAATGATGTCTCTTGGCCAGGACACTCTCGGGCTGCACAGGTTTCAATACCCTAAAAGAAACATGAAACAACATCCTATTCTCTCTTAAGTAGCTGTATTTTTTGTTTGTTTGCTTGTTTTAGACAGGGTCTCCCTTTGTAGTTCAGGCTGACCCTGAGCTCACTATGTAGCCCAGGCAAACCTCCAACTCAGCAATTCTCCTGTCTCTGCCTCCCGAGTGCTGGGATGACAGGCGTGAGCCACCACACCCGGCACTGTGGTATGCGGTACTGATTGCTGGTTGGTGTGAGTATTGTTGTATGGGTTTACCAGGGACCTTGTGCTGCTAGGCAGATGCTGGAATCACTGAACTAAATCTCAGGCCCAGTAGCTGTATTTTTAATCTTTTTTTAAAGAAAATGCTTATATGAAAGAATCAGACATGTTGGCCATCTTTTATTTAGCCACGCAAAGACAAGACTAACAACTTGATCAGTTTCCATGGTGACTGGCAGAGGACCATCACACTTCAGATAACATTCCAGTACAAATTTGAAGGCAAAGCTGTTCCTGGGCCTGCAAAAGCTGTACGCTTCCTCTTCTATTCACAGGAAAAATTGAAATAAAAAGCAACCTTATCTCCATGCAGAGGATCTAGACTGCCTTCAAAGACTACCTGAGTACTTTCCTCTCTAATTCAAGAATGTTACATTGTTTAAGAGCCATAGGCAGCAATCCAACTTGTCATTTATTGCTTGCAGGAAATCCTACCTTGTTATCTGTCCCGACAGTAATGAAATAATCCTTTAAAGCAAAACTAGGATAGAGTTCTTCCAGCTCAGCTGAAAAACGGTTGTACTTTATCATTCCCAGAAGTAGAACATGCTGCTGCCCCTCTTTAAGCACCCATTTAAGATTTTCACAGAAGTACAAAGGACACATATGTCCTTTCACTTTCTGAAGAAGTTTCTTAAGAATAATAGCTGAAAGAACTATTTAAAATAGCAATCCATTTTCTGTAAAATTGGTTGATGTGGTTAATTTGGCAAAGCATTTGAGAGCTGAAGGAGGAAGCAGGAACACGATTAGAGGCTCAAACTTATAATTATTTTGTCTTACTATACCAACAATAAATAAAAGCCCTTTAAAAGTGTTTTCCCTTTCATCTGAACACTCGATGACCCATTTCTGTGCAGTGGGGCTGACCCCAGCCCTTTCACACAGTGTAACTGCCAAGAGTGAACTATCACACACGTTCCAGACCAGAAAGAAACAAGCTGGAATGAAATCTGTCATGTGAAATATTGCACAGCCAAAATTAAAGCTTTCAAATGCCACAACCAAAAACAATACTGTTCTGATTTCAATTTTATTCTCACAGCCTTTAATCTTACCAAAGCTTGTTTTAAAAACTTGCAATCTTTTAAATTTTCTAGCATGTAACAATAACATTTTAAACATTTTTAAATTTTTGCTGTACATGTTTTAACTGAAATAAAAATATTGGAACACAAGATGCATATTCCCTTTTTTAAAAGCTTCTCTAAGTATAATTCTTCTAAAGCAAAAATGGTTCGTTAGTAATTTCACAAACATTTGAAAAAAATCAACTAATTCAAACCTTCAGAAAATTCTACCAAAGTGTAACTTGTTTTCAATCACTTCACAAAAATTCAATTAACATTTAACAATGGGACAAGCAATAGTAGCACAGGATGTAAGATGCACCCCCTAACCTCCTGGAAGTCCTGATGATTCTAATGGCAGGAAATAAACATTTGAACCAAAAGAGGAGGAAGTAACATTATCTGAAGCCACTAAGAAGGCTTCACGGAGGAAGTAACCACAATGTGAGGCCTAGAAAAATAAAAGGAGCCAGCAAAAAGGGGAAGAAAGACAATGCAAAGGAGCAGTACAAGCAAAGTCAAGAACAGAGCAGAAAATTAGGTAAAACCAGCCTTCACAAACTAAGCTAAGCAATTTGGGCAGAGACCTGGACACAGAAAGAACTTTTCTACAAACAACATGAGGAATCATTATTTAATTCAACAAAGAATAGATTAACCAATTGAAAGGTCATGAAAAACTCAAATCAATGATAAAATTTAGGCCGGAGATTTAGCTCAGTGGTTCTGGCACCTGCCTCACAAGCACAAGGGCCTGAGTTCGATCTTTGGTAACCACATACAATGCTGGGCATGGTAACTCTTGCCCACCAGCAATCAATACCACATATCACAGTGCCGGGCATGGTGGCTCACGCCCGTAATCCCAGCACTCAGGAGGCAGAGACAGAGGATTGCTGAGTTCAAGGCTTACCTGGGCTACATAGTGATCTCAGGGCCAGCCTGAACTACAAAGCGAGACCCAGTCTCAAAAAAAAAAGATAAATTTCCTACTTACATTCATGATAATGAGAAAAAGGAAATATTTCTCAAATTTAAAAAAATCAGTGTATAGTGACTAATACTGTTGGGACCAATGAATTTTCATTTTGTGAGTCGCCCCATCTGATGTTTAAAATGTGAACAAACTTTGTACTTTGTAAAAACATCCTGTGCAAATGCGATATATAATCCACAAAAACAACTTGTGACAACTTGCTAATTGTGCTAATTGTGTAAGGTTCCCTGAAAAACCACAGAAAAAACTGATAAGGGCCCTGGTAAGCCTGAGGGGATATAGCTCACATAACTTACCTGTGAGCTAACCACCAGAACTATTCTGGCCAAAGATTTCCTTTCTTAGCCCTCCCACAAGATGACTCTGTATTTCCTGTTCCTCCTCTCTCAGTGACCACCCAATAAGTATGATTGATCAAACTGTTAGCCAATCACTAGAAAGTTTATGTCACCCTCCCGTGTGTAACCTGAAATGCCCTTAAAAGGGGCCAGGAGCCATTCTTCTGGGTCTCCAGTCTAATATTTCTGGACCCATTGCATGCTGTGTAATAAAGTGCTCTCGCTTATGACATACGCAACTGGAGGTCTTATTGAGGAAGCATGACGGGGCACAACAATACGAGTAGAATAAAATAGAAGAAATTAAAGACAAAGATAATGTCAAGGTTCCAAGGTTTCTGATACTCCTATCAGAAATGAAGTCTATGTTCCCTCCCTCTGAGTCTGGAAAGATACAACCAAGAATACACCCTGACAACCAAGACTAGGTCACAAAAAGTCACACAACTATCTCATTATTTACTAAAATTCAGACTTTTATAGTGTTCTCAGCTACTAATGAAAAAGTTCAGTTACACTGAGACTGCTGTGGGAAAGCCCATACAGCACATAAAGATACCGTGATCAACAATCCCAGCTGAACTCAGCCTTCAGGTCATCCCAGTCCAGGTGCCAGCATGTCAGTAAAGAATCTCCAGATAACTCCAGCCCCTCATCATATGCGTCTTCCCAGCTGAAGTCCCCAACACTGCACAAAATAAGCCATGCCTGCAGCTGATTCCAAATTGCTATGCCCCAAAATCTGTAAGCAAAATAAAATGGCTGTGACTTTGCATGATTAAATTTAGGATGGTCTGTTACACGTCAATCAACAACTGATACAGGGATTAATAACACTTAAGTGAATTGTTAAGGAATACAGAACAGGAAACTTTGGAAAAGAATTATGCTGGTTCCATGTAGATCATTAACACATTTCTACCAACTTGACATTTCAGAGAAATATGCAAGATTGTCCCACTGGGCAGCTTGTACCGTTAATGGTACAAATGGATTTAATCACTGTTATCAATCTTTTTTACTAGTATAATTAATAAAAAGTCTATAAAGGATCAAAACTAGTTAGTTGCTTGAATTTCACTAATTTTTGCCCAAACATAAATTTAATAATATTCATACTCTTAAAATTATAATAAACAAGCATATTTACTTCACTTAAAATTTATTTGTATTTATGAATACTTTATCAATAATTCTAAATTTTAACATGGAAATCTTAGAAATACCCCAATGCTTATGTATATAATATGCATTGATAACTGCTGCACCACACATTAGTATTTTTATATCTTTATTTTATACCATTATATAATGATATAAAATGATTTTCTTATACCATTTGTATGTTTTCCTTAAGAAACTATAATATGAGTAATCTGATATGACTAATATGACTAAATAAATGCCTTTCTTTGCATTTTTAGAATCAAAGACTCCTTGAGAAGTGGTACAAGCCACTACATGATTATGGACAATCATATACCACAACTGGCTCAAGCCAGCGAGAATGACTGAGTTCTAATCAGAGCCATCCCTGTCGTGAACATGTTAAACCTGACTTGTAAAATATCAACTGGAGATATTGAGTTAAGTGAGTGAAAAGGAGGATCTGGAAGTTTAAAAGGAGGTAAGAGCTGAAAAAGCAATACACAAAGACAAAGGGAAAATAAAGAAGATAAATAAATAAAGTAATACGGAAAGTTAAAAGAGAGACTGAAATGGTCAGAGAAAGAAGAGTAACAGGAAGTCAAGCAAATAAAGATTCTCTAGAATGTCAGCACCAGCAGTCAACATATCAAATGCAAAGGAAATCAAGAAGAATCAAAAGAAATAGAAAAAATATATTAGGCAGACTGCTGGTAACTAGAGCAACAAAGATTCAACCTTAGTGATTAATCAAATAACAGAAATTGAAAAATGAATGAGAATAGGTTAAATTGACTTAGCCTAGGTAGATCACTCTCTAAGTATGGTTACAAGGGAAGAGTAACAGGGGCAGAAGGTGCACAGTAAACAGGGCTTAAAGGTCTGCTGATTCATTCACTTAGTCCACAAACTGACACTTATATTTCTCAGTGTATATGACTAAGCTGAGTTGGTACACAGACCAAGGGGAAGGAATTAGTAAACAGAAACTGAAAATAGCAGAAAAGAAATAATAAGTCAAAGGACTACAAGAGGCAGAAAACAAAGAAGCAAGAGCCTAGGTACAGGTGTCAGGACTGATGTCTTTTTCTCTAAAGCAGAAGATGGTGGTAACTGAAAAACAGATGCACTTAACAGAGAAAGAAAACAGTGAACAAATTTTTCATGTGGAATAGTAAGGAAGGCCATGTGCTGGGAATAAAGAAGCTAATATAGGGCAGAAGACGTAAGGAGTATAGGGGAAGACTGGGAAGACCAGCAAATGTAAAGAACTAGACAGGAGGCAAAGAATCCTCAAGTCATACAGGTACAAACTAGAAATAATAAACTCCAGGGCTGGGGATTTAGCTCAAGTGGTACCGCACCAACCCTGGATGCAGAAGGGTCCAAGTTCGATCCCCAGTACCACAAAAAAAAAAGGAAGAAAGAAAGAAAGAAAAGAAAAGAAAAAGAAATAATAAACTGCACAATAGTCACTCAGACTATAAATTAACAAAGATGAGGATGAAGGCAAGGTTCTTTCAACTTTGTGTGCCCCATGCTAAGCACAGTACCTTGGACCCAGGAAATGTTTGGTGAATATGTGTGTGAATGTTTGGTGAGTGAATACCTGCATAGGAAGTAAGAAAAAAGGTAACTGAATTGTTTATGTAGATACCACAATTATCAAACATTCACAAGAAAATCCACTCTAATGAATATTTCCGTTTCTGATCCTAAAAGAAATTATTGAGTAAAGGCTTTTGCTCTAATCACAAAAATATTTTTAGCCTTTCTCTCCTCAGTAAATGTTAAAATCTGTGAATTCAAAGGTAATTTTACATATAAAATAATTTCTTACCAAGAATTAATTGTGAATTGAGGAACAAAAAACAAAACACAATCATTATGCAAGTGTTCCTTTAGATCTGATCTCTTGCCCTAGTTTTCCCTCTAGCTTTAAAACAACTTTAAGTGCAAACAGTATACTTTCCTTCAAAACAGCTAACTGTAATACTAAGAAAAAATATTTTTCCCAAGAAATAGATCAGTTCTATAAGCTTCCAAACTGCAATAAAACATTAAAAACAGAGTAATTTGTTAACATTAAAGAAAATTCCCCAGGGCAGGAGATTTAGCTCAGTGGTTCCAAGGCCTGCCTAGCAAGCACAAGGTCCCTGGATCATCTTTGGTAACCACACACAACAATACTGGGCATGGTGACTCACGCCCACCAGCAATCAGTAACACATACCACAGTGCCGGGCGTGGTGGCTCACACCTGTAATCCCAGCACTCAGAAGGCAGAGGCAGGAGGACTGCTGAGTTTGAGGCTTGCCTGAGCTACATAATGAGCTCAGGGACAGCCTGAACTACAAAGCGAGACCCTGTCTCAAAAAAAAAAGAAAAAAGAAAAGAAAATTCCCCAAAGCAGGAGACAGAGGACAAAAGTAAATTAAAAAAAAAAAAATTAACGGGCCAGAGGGTTAGCTCAGTGGTTTCGGCACCTGCCTCACAAGCACAAGGTCCTGAGTTCGATCCCCGGTAACCACATACAATGCTGGGCGTGGAGACTCACGCCCACCAACAATCAATACCACATACCACAATGTCGGGCGTGGTGGCTCACGCCTGTCATCCCAGCACTCGGGAGGCAGAGGCAGGAGGACTGCTGAGTTCGAGGCTTGCCTAGGCTACATAGTGAGCTCAGGGCCAGCCTGAACTACAAAGCGAGACCCTGTCTCAAAAAAAAAAAAAAATTAAGATGTGTTATATCATATACTAATACCCATGAGGAACATAATCATTACATACTACAACATGTGCTCATAAAATTTTACATTTTTTTAAAATGCACAGACTTATGAACTTGAGTTAAGAACCATACTCAGGATTTTTCAAATGCAATTGTGAGGAACAAGTTTCATCCATATCAGTCCAAATTCACACTATAACTAATATTTTAGATTTTAACAATATACAGAGATAGATGTTTGTAATACTATAACAACTAATATTATTAGCATTAACTATGTGCCAGGCATCATGTATATGCATTAGCTCCTTTAATACTCACAACTGTAAGAGGTAGAAAAGGCAAAAGTCATACAGTTTACAAGAGGCAGACCAGAATCAGGTCCAGGTCTGCCTAACACCAAAAAGCTAGACTATTAACATATATATATATATACATACATATATATATACATATATATGTATGTATATATATGTATATATGTATATATATGTATGTATATATATATACACACATTTATATATATGAATAAAATAATAGTAGTAGTAATATGTTCTGTTCCAAGATTAATGAACTTTTCAACATGTTGCCCTTTCTGCCAAACAATTTGCATGACACTCATCATTTGTGGTACTCAACACACCTCCTGGAACTAACTAATGACAACTACTGAAGAACCACTGTATTTGCATTAGACACCAGTTTTAAAAAGTCAAAGAAACACAAACTCTTTAAAGATAATATTCCTTCCCTTTCCATCTTTAAATTTAATTAAATTCTAGTTAATGTTTCATTCTCACAATGGAAATTACTTAAAATTAGTTTTGCTAAAGTAAAATATCTATCAACTATCATTTTGAAATACTATTTACAAAAATGTTTATCTACTGATACAAAAAATGTATTTATCCCCTACTGTGGGTCATCCATTTTACTGAGTACTTCACATATATTATCCCATTTAAATTTTAATTATTTCATTTGCTCAGGAGAAAAAAAGCATTTTTTTGATCCTTTGTACACAACTTATCCAATACTTGGAATTTATCACATATATTTTATGTATGTGTATGTGTAGATACTGTTCCACAATCATTACCAACATTTTTTAGGAACTACTACGTGTCATCACTGGATCAAGCATGAGAAAAAAAATGGAACAAGATTAACATCACTGTCCCTGAGTAGCCCAGGAGATAAGTAAATAAACTTGATTTATCTGAGGATGGGAAGGAACTACGTCACTCTCATAGGACAAAAAGAGTTATAAGGAATAAGAGTTTGGTGTTACATATGCTGAATTTGAAATGCTTTTTTTTTTTTTTTTTTTTTTTTTTGAGACAGGGTCTCGCTTTGTAGTTCAGGCTGGCTCTGAGCTCACTATGTAGCCCAGGCAAGCCTCGAACTCAGCAATCCTCCTGTCTCTGCCTCCCGAGTGCTGGGATTACAGGCATGAGCCACCAAGCCTGCACTGTGGTATGTGGTATTGATTGCTAGTGGGCGTGAGTCACCACGCCCAACATTGTATGTGGTTACGGGATCGAACTCAGGGCCTTGCGCTTGTGAGGCAGGCACCGGACCACTGAGCTAAATCTCCAGGCCTTGAAATGCTTTTTAGAATGTTCAAAACTGGTCACTTACAGTAGACGGCTCCAGCAGCAAAGACACCCAAACTGGTTGATGCACCTGGAGTCAGGAGTGCACAGGAATAACAGGGGCTGAGGAAAGTTATTACTGGGTAGAGTAAAATGAGAAGATAGCTAAGCAGAATCATAGAGAATACCAACTTTTAAGAAGCAGGCAAAAAAAAGTGTTTAAACCATCAGAAATGTTCCCAACCCATACCACTCCTCAGAAAGTTAAGTAAAACGCGAGTGATCTCCCCTGTGCGCACTTGCCTAGTCTGTCTCATAAATGTAAGGGGTGGGGGGTTGTGAGTGGGTCAGAATATGGGTAAAAATGAGAATTAACTTCTGTCATATACTGGTACAAATTCCCCAATGTTGAATGTGATTGTGAACTGTAAATAAAATGTACCGATAAAGAATTCAAATTTTTTAAAAAGTTAAGTAAAATTAAATAAAACTTCATATTTGCATACTGTGAAATCCATCTACACACTCAAGTTATCTATCTAGCAAACATTTATTGTGCTTATAACTATGTAATAAGCATTGTGATAGCTGCTGAAGGTAGCCAAGTTTGAAGACAACCAAAATTTTATTGTTGCTGTTTTGAGACAAGGTCTCAGTAAGTTACCCAGGCTGGCCTCAAACCCCCAGGATCACACAATCCTTCCAACCTCAGTCTCCTGAGCTGCTGAGATTACAGGCATGGGCCATTGCATGTCCAGAATGTTGTTTGAGATAGGGTCTAGCTTTGTTGCCACAGCTACAACCCAGTTCTTGATCATAAAAAATGAGATATAAAAGGAGAAAAGAACATAGTTCCTAGGCTGTCATTCAAATCTTAGCTCTATCATTTCCTTCCTATGTCACCTTGGGCAAATTACTTAACTTTTATGCATTTCCATTTCCTCATTTATAATAAGAATTACAATGTCTGTATTCCCATCTGGTTACTATAAAAAGGAAGTAACCTAAGAACTATGTCATAAGAATTAAATTATTTCCTGTAAAGCACTTACTAACCGTGCTTAACACAGTAAATGCTCAATCCATATTACAGGGTAACTACAAAAATGACTAGAATGGCCACATCATAGCAAGAGAGAACGGTCTGCTAGAAAAGTAAGAAAAAGGGGGCCTGAGATTTAGCTCAGTGGTTTTGATGCCTGCCTCATAAGCATAAGGTCCCAAGTTTGATCCTCAGTATAAAAGGAAGGGAGGGAGGAAGGGAAGGAAGGAAGGCAGACAGAGAGACAGACAGGAAAAAAACTGTGAACTCTCAAGAACAGAGCATATCCAGTCCAGATGGGATTCAGCAAGTAGCCCAGATTAGTGATTAACTAGAGACAGGAAGCACTGAGAAAAATAACTGAAGATAAACCCAGAAGGATAGATAAAGGATCTTGAATACTGGCAAAGGCTTTCCACTGTGACTTTGAGCAAGGGACTTAGATGATTCCAATAAAGTTAAGAGTAACCTGGCATTATGGACTGATCACAGGCAGGTCAGAGGGCATTGCAGTGGTACATGTACCTGTAAGTTCCTGAAAACCAAGGACTGTGTATATCACTCACAGCAAACTAACATACTGTTTGAGACAGCAGGCACTCAACAATTGTCTAAAGATAAAGTATATACCAGAATGAAGTGATCTAAGTCTTAAAGTGGAAATTGAGAAAAACACAAAGTGGAAAATGTTATAGACACAGAAACAAGGATATTGGTTGGTTTATAAAATGTGGCCAGGAAGGGTTGAATCAATAAAGGCTGTAAAACTGATACATACTACATGGTCTACAAACCAAGTATAATTATACTCAGGAAAAAAAAAGATTTACTCTGGGATAAGCTACTCAACTTGGGCATATTTACTACTACATCTGATCCTAAGTATACCTCATCATTTTGAGGTATTTCTTTTCCTTTTATCATAGCTGGTCTATAAAACTTTAAAGATACATGATATGTCTGTTATGAAACTCAATAAGATCTTCTTAAATGTTGTTTTAATGCTTTCTCATTCACAGAAGTAACAATGAAAAGTTTCAGCTACATAAAAAAGTACCATGAAAAAATATAGATTCAACACACAAATTCAGACACATATATATAAACATATAGAGAAAGTTGGCCAAAAAAAAAATATATGCACACTTCAGCATTCACCATACTAATAAATGTCTGGAACCTAAAAGCTACCACTTTGAGCACCTCTTGTAATTGTAGAAGCCAAAGTTAACTTGTATTAATCTCATGATGTCTCAATACATTTAGTATTAAAATATATATAAAAATGTTTCTTTTCCTGATGTATACATTTTTTGGTAGACTCTGTACATCTAAATTTACAAAACAGTTTTATGAAGACTATGAGTTGCTACAGTGTACGTTCAATTTACTTTATATTCCCAGAGTATCTGGCAATGGGTGCTATGAGTGCTCAATAAATCTGCTGAACTAAAATGAACTGAACTGAAGTGATTTAGGAACCTGACATAGCTTCTCATGCTTCATTTTCCTGTGCTCAATCCTAGTCTTCTTTCCCACTCTACTTCAATTTTACACTGCAAAAGAGTAAGATCTGTTATAAAGGCAACTTGAAAAATTAAGAAATCTGATTGTCAATATGTATGATCCATGGAGTACAGTAGCAGCCTGATTTTCAGTGTTTCCTAGTTTCCATGATTTAAATACTTGCATCATGGCCTATTTTGATCTAAAAACATGGTATATACTGATTTGAAAAATTCTGAAAATTTAACAACTGGCTCTGAAAAGCCAGGATAAGCCAACTCCAGCACACCACTGGATGGAATATTTGATGCACAGTACACAAATATTTGATGCCTTACAGTACTGCCCATCTATATCCCCAAACAAAAGTATAAAAGTCAAAGAGGATATGATACAGAAAGAAAATAAAAGAGCATGTATAAAGGGGGTGCGGGTGGGTAGGGATATGGGTAAAAATGAGAATTAACTTTTGTCATATACTGGTACAAATTCCCCAATGTTATACGTGATTTTGAGATGTACATAAACTGTACCAATAAAGAATTCAATTAAAAACAAAAGTCAAAGAGGAAGCAAGAAAAACTCACACCCAATTCTAATAACTCTGTTATCTCAATCCACACAATGGTCTTCTTTGAGCAGGGTGTAGAGTCTAATCCAAAATTCCTTTTTCCCAGGATAATGATATTTAAATACCACTAATCTTGTATCCCAATCCATTAAAAATGTATGCAGATGTTTGAGCATATATCCTCAATGCTAATATATTTGCTTATAAGTTACATTAGCCCTAGTATACTAATAATATATAAACTATAAAGCATGCACAAAAAAAAACAAAAAATTAATATAAACAGAAAGGAAAAGTTTTCTCCTATACCCCAATAGACTATTTTACATACCCTTTTGGGGTTTACACAGTCTGCTTTACAGATTATAAAGCCAATATTAAAAAATAAGACCTTGATTCCAAGCATCATACACACACACACACAAAAAAAAAAGGTAAAACAGTAAATGAATTGATTCCTGGACATATTTCCCCTAGACCAGTAGGTGAACGTTTACAGATTTCCATGATACAAACAGCCCACTGCAACAACCATGCTTAAGTTTGCTACCACTGCACTAGACCTACAACCTTATCTTACTAATCTTCCTACTCCAGTGCTGAAAAACAGGTACCCACCCACTGAAAAGGTGGAAAAAAGTTTGCAAGGTTTTCGGAAAGCTGGCTCAAGAAATAGCAGAACAGATAGCGTCTTATATAGAATGCCATGAATAACTAAGACTTATAGTAATGAAAGACTAGAGATGCTCTGAAGATACCATTCTAACTGCAACTTTTACCACTTAAAACAACATATCATTGTATCATGCTGCAATAATTGTCCATGAACCTAAACCATTTCCATTTCTCACCAAACAGAAGACTAGAAGGAACTATGAGCTTCCTCCAAAGACCAAACATGTCCTGTCACTAAGCATAATATTAATAAAATCTTAAGTTGGGAAACAGCAATGGACCTACCAGATTCATATAAATCAGGCAGAAAAGATATAGCCCTTGTTTTCTATATGCAGGCAGGCTTGAAGCCGATCATATTTCAAAAAACTTA
This sequence comes from Thryonomys swinderianus, assembly GCA_004025085.1. Classification (NCBI taxonomy): domain Eukaryota; kingdom Metazoa; phylum Chordata; class Mammalia; order Rodentia; family Thryonomyidae; genus Thryonomys; species Thryonomys swinderianus. Next base: position 46,870 of record PVIC010000977.1, on the reverse strand, counting down.
AACATACTACTCCCTAATGAAAAACACTATCAATCAAGTATATAAGCTATATTAAATTTCTCTCCTAAGTATGTATAAATTTATTACAGAGGAAATGAGAGTGGCCAAGCACAAAAAAGCACTATGTCATATTTCACAGAATTATCAAAATACGCTGCTCACATTTCTTTGGCTTCCTTCATAATTTCTGTACTAACTCTGGTACAAAAAAGTCAAAAAATAAAAATAAAACACCTTTACCAGGATCACAAAGCACTAAAAACCTTCTTAAGGGAGATTTAACAAACTTTTCTCTAAAACACTTTAAGGAGGGCCGGAGATTTAGCTCAGTGGTTCTGGTGCCTGCCTTGCAAGCGCAAGGCTCTGAGTTCGATCCTGGTAACCACATACAATGCTGGGCGTGGTGACTCACGCCCACCAGCCATCAATACCACATACCACAGTACTGGGCGTGGTGGCTCAAGCCTGTAATCCCAGCACTCGGGAGGCAGAGACAGGAGGATTGCTGAGTTCGAGGCTGCCTGGGCACCATAGTGAGCTCAGGGCCAGCCTGAACTACAAAGCGAGACCCTGTCTCAAAAAAAAAAAAAAAAAAAAAAAAAACACTTTAAGGAAGAATAAATCCTTTCTAAAGAAGTAGTCAGGAATAGTCCTATTGTTTTTTGTTGTTAATTTTCTTGTCATATACACAAGCACTAAAATCAATGTGTATCATCCCTACTTCCTGGAAAAAGACAGTAAATTTCCCAAGCTAAACAGCTATCAAAACTAGCAATATTTCATATAAAGGTATCAACCCTTTTTTTAACCATTCTTTTCATTTTTTAATTCCTTAGCATGTACTGATTTCACATTATCTATAAGTCAGTGCTCCGGCTGAAATGATAACCAAATGAAGAGACACCTACACCTGAAAATGTATCTACCTTCCCACCTACTGAATTTTCCCTGTTCCCTTTCTTCCTTAAGGAAGATGGCAAGCTTCCAAATTAAGTAAGTGTCCTAATTTTTTTTTTAAATCACTGGCTCTTAACTTATCACTTAAGCAGATTTTGGATACCCTACATCAATATCATACCTGTACAGATAGCACATATAATTTTCCCAAATATGCTACCTATTGGGAACAGAAATTGCACAGTAATGGCAGAAAAGAAACTAGAAGCACAGTCACACCTAAACATATTAAATGATCGTTGCCTATATTTTATAAAATAAGTATAAAGGGGAAATTGAAAGCAAGTCTGAAAAATGTGTTTTTATTAACTGATAATTTATGGAGACATATAATCAATATTTCATGTTTATTTTAAATATTTAGAAAGACAGACGATACCTAACATGAATGACAATATGAAAAATGGATACTCCTATACACTGAAGCTAAAATTTAAAAACCTCACTGAGGATTTAGCTCAGTGGTTCTGGTGCCTGCCTCATAAGTGCAAGGTCCCAAGTTTGCTTCCCAGTACCAAAAAAATAAAATAAAATTTTTTAAAAATTTAAAAACTTTTAAGTACACACATACAACCTAAACTGTACATCTATTTTGATCTAGTAGTTTTATTTACAGGGATCTATGCTACAAATATTAATTAACATATCATTACTACACCAAAATTTCATTGTAGTATTATTAGAACAAGAAAAAAAAGGAACCAACCTAATTATTTCATCAAAAAGGAATTGGCTGAGCATATGCCTATAAACTTAGCACTTGGGAGGCTGAGTAGGAGGATCACTATGCCTTCAGGGACAACTTGAGCTATATATGAGCCCTAGGCCAGCTTGAAATACATGACAACACCTTGTTTCAAAAAACAAAAAACAGGGACCACAGATTTAGCTCAGTGGTTCCAGCATGTTCCTCTGTAGCACAAGGTCCCACACTCCATCCCTGGTAATCATATACCACAATGCTAGGCACAGTAACTCACACCCACAATCCCAGCAATCCTACCACACACCACAGTGCTGGACTTGGTGGCTCACACTTATAATCCCAGCACTCAGGAAGCAGAGGCAGGATTGCTATGAGTGCAAGGCTTGCCTGGGCTACACAGTGAGCTCAGAGCCAGCTGAACAAAGCAAGACTCTATCTCAAAAAAAAGAGACATCACAGGAAGATGTGTACGTACATATGCATGCATATTTTTTAAATTTTTAAATGGAGAATAAAAGTTAAATGGATATACATAAAATTACTGCTCACAGTTAATACTTTTGCATTAAAGGGAAACTGATGAACCTTCAGTCTTATGTTGCACACATACCCTATTTGAATTTTGTTTCGATGGTCATACACTACTTCTACAGTCTCTTTTTCCATAAAAACAGTTTTTACTAACATTTAAAAAGTAAACTCAGAGGCTGGAGATTTAGCTCAGTGGTTTTAGCACCTGCCTGGCAAGCACAAGGTCCTGAGTTTGATCCCCAGTAACCACGTAAAACAATACCAGGTATGATTTCTCACACCCACCAGCAGTCAGTACCACATACCATAGTACTGGGCATGGTGGCTCACGCCTGTAATCCCAACACTCAGGAGCCAGAGGCAGGAGGATTGCTGAGTTCAAGGCTTACCTAGACTACATAGTGAGCTCACAGCCAGCCTGAACTACAAAGTGAGACCTTGTCTCAAAAAGAATAAAAAATAAAAATTGGGGCCGGAGATTTAGCTCAGTGGTTCCGGCACCTGCCTCACAAGCATAAGGTCCTGAGTTGGATCCCAGTAACCACATACAATGCTGGGCGTGGAGACTCACACCCACCAGCAATCAATACCACATACCACAATGCTGGGCGTGGTGGCTCACGCCTGTAATCCCAGCACTCGGGAGGCAGAGACAGGAGGACTGCTGAGTTCGAGGCTTGCCTGGGCTACATAGTGAGCTCAGGGCCAGCCTGAACTACAAAACAAGACCCTGTCTCAAAAAAAAAAATAGCCAGGCATGGTGGCTCACGCCTGTAATCCCAGCACTCAGGAGGCAGAGACAGGAGGATTGCTGAGTTCGAGCCAGCCTGAACTACAAAGCGAGACCCTGTCTCAAAAAAATAATAATAATAATAATAAATAAATAAATATTGAACCCAGAATAATCTTCTATAGATAGTAAATGGTAAAAATTGACTTAAAATGTGATATTCATCCAGGAACATGAAAGATTTCTGCAAGATAAAAAGTAAATAATGTATGGCCAACATTTAAATGAATTATCACTATCATTAAGTGAAGCAAATACTAATAGTACTTTCCATTCCTTAAAGACATGCAACTGACTAAAATTAAACCGCACAGCTTCTGAAAGAGTACATGGAAAACAATATGCATTTTATCAGTGCCTTAAAAATATTGTAATGCATTAATGTTTCTATTAACACCTACCGAATCATTTGCTGCCAATGCAAGTGCAAGGTTTACTGGAAAAAAAAAAAAGTAATTAAATTTAGTTAACTTTCCTTCTATTAAAATTATTACACCTTTTAATATTTTTAGTATAATAACCAAAGCACAGAACTTTTTCATACATCTCCCTTACTTGTGAAGAACAAGAACATGGAGAGAAGGCATGAAATACAAAGACAAAAAAGAAACTAATTTTGTAGTATAAATGATCTGCACTTGCCCCAGAGTTAAGATTTTAAATAGTCTACTTATAATGTTATAATTTTGTGTAAATAATCTATTTAATTATTTAAAGTTAATATATAGTTCACCTGTTTTGAAACACACACTTTGTAGAAAAGTCATATACCAATTAATAAATACAAATAAATATCCTATGGTCTTTTTTAAATGCTTGTTTTTATAGGAGTTCCAAGTATCTAACACATAAATATATCTGTACACAAAAGGTTGGTCATTGCCAGGCGTGGTGGCTCACGCCTGTAATCCCAGCACTTGGGAGGCAGAGGCAGGAGGATTGCTGAGTTCAAGGCTTGCCTGGGCTACATAGTGAGCTCAGAGCCAGCCTGAACTACAAAGAGAGACCCTGTCTCAAAAAAAAAAAAAAAAAAAAAAAAAGGTTGGTCAACTGTGCACAGAGGTTAGGAAGTGTGTTTCCCAAACTGCCTATGACAGTGAATCTCAGAAACATAAAGAAGGAAAGCAGTAAACCTAGCACCAGTTTTAGTTCTGCAGTAAGGATACACAACACCTGAGAAGGGAAGTCCTAAAGTAACATATATCCAAAGCTGACAAATACACCCTTATACTTTCTTATAGGACAATGAAGTAGAAGTTGCCTTTAAAGTAGTTAATAGCACAAATTTTAAGGCAGACCTAATTCAAATCCTAACTCCAAGACCATCTATTGTATAAATCTGATTGTTATTTTACCTCTAACTCTGTTTCTTGCTCTATAAAACAAACAGAATTCATACTTCAAAAGTTGAGGATTAAGTGAAATACTATATGTAAAATACCTGGCCTAGAGCAGTCATGGCAAACCTTTTAGAGTTCTCAGGGGTACAGAGAGCTCACTGCAGCAAGCCATAGGTTTGCCACTACTGGCCTAGAGCAGGGAACTGGATAAATTCATTCTCATAAATTATAAAGTAATTCTGAATGCCAGGTACATATGAACATAATCCAACTTTTAAGCAGAAATCATTAGAGAACAACTGATCTTAAAGTTAGATTTTTTTCCTGTGTATAAAGATAAAATCACAGAGCATGTTTGTAACTACCCATTATCATTGTGATCCAAAATAACTCTAGCATATGTATTTAAATAGTATTTTGAAACAGTTTGGGACAATAACACGTACATGGGAAAAAGTATAATAACAACAGAGTTACTTTACGTATTTCTGATCTAGGCATGCCAACAGTGCTACTTGGAACACATATTCACAGGAAAAAAAAATGAAGATGGAACATTTACTTAACCTCTTTTACTCCTCATATATTCTCCTTTTTAAATGCTTTAACTTTCCACAAAAATAGATCATCTTCCAGCTAAAACAATAAGCCATCTGTTCTAAACAAGGGCTAGCCAATAGACCCAACAAATAAAACTGTACAAAACCCCTGAAAATTTATATCTATGATTATGAAGATTTTTTAACCAGTTCAAGTAATAAAGAGCATGCAAAAGGACTCACACCACTGAATTAGGTAAAGGCCTTTCAATTTTTCAAGAAAAAGAGGAAGCAGTTTCTAGAACTAGTATTCTAGAACCCTGAATTCCTAAACTTTAAAAACAAAACATCACAGGGCCAAGAATTTAGCTCAGTGGGTCCAGTCCCAGCTTTGCAAGCACAAAATCCCCCAAGTTCAATCACTAACACCAAAAATTAATTAATTTAATTAAAATATCAGGTAGCAGGACTTAAGGAAAAAAACAAAACTGCATAGCATGGCATGAATTCATCAAGAACAAAGCACCCACCTTTTTCAATAATAATACATCTCCAGCCCTACAGTATCTATCAAATACTAATGGGTAAGGTGTATATCACAAATACAATATTTGATATATCTTAATTTGTTCAAAACATCTGAAATATTAATTCCCTTCAACTTAAAATGGGGGGAAAAGAGCTAGGTTACTAACACTCTATACTTAAATTTTTAGCTAGTTGCACTATACCTAAAAAGCACAGAACATGGCTTCAAGTCAACACAAAAGATTTCCAATGACATTCACAGAATTCTGTACCTGGTCTTTTTTTTCCAAATGTTGACTTCAATGGAACTAAATAACTTTAATGTAAATATGCTGTATGACTTTAACAGTCTGAAAAAAAAACTCAAATTTTTAAAAATCCTGTCAGTCTAGAAGTAGGCCAAAATTGACAAAATGAAATATATTAAAGATAATCATTTTTTAATGAAATGCAAAAAAAGATCATTTGGTTAAGACCTGAATTAACAACCATTCCTTCTGAAGTAACTGAAAATCCAGTGAGATAAATGCAAAATTTGAGTGCTTTATGATAATACAAATCAAAGAACTCACAGTTATGAGATGAGGAAGTTCTGCAGACCTAATGTTCAACATGTTGAAATGCACTGAGAGTTATCTTCAGAAGTCTCATCATACATATGCTCAAAAGAATAACTTAGTGAAGTGATGGATGTTTTATTTTGACTTGGTTTTTCTCTAACACTAGATTAAATCCAAGGCCTTGCTCATGCTAGGCAAGGATTCAACCACTGAGCTAAACACCCAACATAAGGTGATGGATACATTAACTAGCTTAACTGTGGAAATCATTTCACAATATATACATATAACAAAACATCAAATTCCACATCTTGAATATGGGCAATATTTGTAAATATATCTTAATAAAGCTGAAAAAATAATTCCATTTACTGCCAATGAGACATTTCCCTTTTATAATTACTAGAATAATTTTTTCAGAAATTAAAGGTTTCTTTTGAAATCTTTGAAAATAAGTACTTAACTCTTCTTTCTAGTGACACTTCCGTGTGTTTTAAAAGAACCTTTTTAGAGACAAGCCTATAGTCAATAAAAAGGGCCACTAAAAAATTCTTTTCATTAATACATTAAAACAGTACTAAGAGATTTAGTAATTAAATATAGTTAAATCTCATGCATTTCAATATTAGTTCTATGTTGACCATAGAAATGGTGAAAACTATATTGTTAAATAAAAAAGGTCATAAAAAACAATTTCCTTGCAAACAGTCATACGTCCACTGACAAAGAATGGTAAAGAACAGAAGTAATTTAGGATTACTAGATATTTTAAAAATAACAATCATTGAGCACTTAATAGGGAGGACACAGCTCTAAGTGGTTAGCTACTTAATTTGCATAACCATCCTTCACATTCAAGTAAACTGAAGATCCGCTGGACCCCTGACCAGCTTAAGGAGTACATAACATGGTTCTTAACATTTACTTTCATCTACTCCATAATCTCAGTTCCTATTTGCTAACAACTCCTAACACTATGGAACCAATTGTCACAAAGACTAAACATCCTTAACTCTAATTCGTCAGTTGGCACACGTTGTTAATCAATATCAGAATTAATATCCTGCAATACCTGCTGTAGTAGATTTTCCAACTCCACCCTTTCCAGAAGCCACAACTATAACTTGTTTAACACCTTCTATGGGTTTCTGTTTTGGAAGTCCTCGGGACATGATTTGTGTTCTTCTCTGTTTTAGGTTTTCACTCTCAGCGCTAGATAACTTCAAAAGAAAAGAAAAGAAAGTTTTTGTGCTGTAAAAGTAAAAAATAATTCAGGGTTTGCGATTAAGAGGGTTGTCTTTTCCAACTTTTCTCATCTCACTAGTTAAACCTTTAAGTGCTCTTAGTACTACAGACCACAACTGTAAATTGAAATTTATTGGCCAGGGCAACGCTGACTTTAAAAAATGGAAAATATTGGGCTGGAGGGTTAGCTCAGAGGTTCCGGCGCCTGCCTCGCAAGCGCAAGGTCCTGAGTTCGATCCCCGGAAACCACATACAATGCTGGGCGTGGAGACTCATGCCCACCAGCAATCAATACCACATACCACAGTGCCGGGCGTGGTGGCTCACGCCTGTAATCCCAGCACTCGGGAGGCAAAGACAGGCGGATTGCTGAGTTCCAGGTTTGCCTGGACCACATAGTGAACTAAGAGCCAGCCTGAACTACAAAGCGAGACCCTGTCTCAAAAAAAAAAAAAGGAAAACATGCCTTCTCTTTAATATATTTATAAAATAACACCAGACCACGAAAGGGATGTGCAAGGCAAACACCCGTGTTCTAACCATCTCTTTCAGGCCCCGCCACACTTCAGCCTGGACCAACCGGGGGCCTGCCAAAAATGAGAAAATCCACCAAAAGAGGTCTCAGTGTGACTCCAACACGGCGGGTGCCCAAGAGGGAATGAGTTGAGACCCCGGCAAGAGGCAAAGAGAGAAAACCTGCACTCCGGATGCCCGGCACCGTCATCCCACCCGCCTCTCTATGCTCTCTCTACAGCACCACGGACCTGGCGGCGAAAAACCAATGCCCGAATACCCCTAAGCGAGCAAGGGGCCTGGCCACCACCCCTGTGCGACAAGCCACCAAAGAGCAACAGAAGCTGCCGACACCCCATGGCCTGCAGGACCGCCCTGAGCCCGGCGGGGAAGCCGTCGCGCGGCGGGCGCGGAGTAATGACGTCACGCGGCGACCGCGGCTTCCTCTCTCCAGAAACTGGGCTTCTTTGGCGCAGAAATCCAGTTTGTCTTGTTTTTGTATGTGGCCACCGACACACATTTGACAGCATTTTTATCAAATGTTTGAAAAGCATTTTTACATGAAACACCTCATTTATCTTTATAGAAGTCCTAGACACTCTCACTGGTATCTTCCTCTTAGTAACAAAAGGTGATTTAGAAAGTTTAAAACAGTACTTAACCCTATTTAACAGAAGTTGGAAATGATGGAACTTTTCCATCACGCACAGTACTGTATATGGTCACATAAACACAGCCACAGTTAAGGATTTTACTTTTTTTTAATTGAATTCTTTATTGGTACAATTTATATACATCTCAAAATCACGTATAACATTGGGGAATTTGTACCAGTATATGACAAAAGTTAATTCTCATTTTTACCCATATCCCTACCCACCCCCACCTCCTCACCCCCTTTATACATGCTCTTTTATTTTCTTTCTGTATTATATTTATTCCTTCCCCTCAT
>PVIC010000977.1:0-38109 GCA_004025085.1 Thryonomys swinderianus | reverse complement strand
AAAGATTTTACTTTTTTATTTTTTCCTGTGTAATCTACAATAATAGTCTATTATGTGCAGCTGCTGTTGCTATTTCCTGAAAACAGAGATCAAGGTGTTTTACTAAATTGGAAAAAGTGTAGCTAAATCAAAAAAACAAGTCTCCTAAAGAAAATTTAGTTCAAAAGAAGCTAATGGGTGAGGGTGTAGCTCAGTAATATGTCTCTTTTGCTGCGTATGCAAAGCACCCAAGGAGATAAAAAGAGGTTCTGTGAGACAGGCTTGAAGGAGGTGGTACAATTTATCTTGGTGGAAGAAAGCAAGTATCCCTCCAAAGCAAAAGAAAGAGTGAAAGTAATCATGTTAGGAGAAAGAGTTCAAAAACTGATCCAGAAAGCCTGATTTAGCAAGAGAATAATTTGGATGAGGTAGGATTTACCTTGAAATGATCTCTATATTTTGGGGGGTTTTATTATGATTTCCTTCATTTACTTCAAATTTGTAGGTTGCCTGTATCCAAAATACAACATCATTCAGTTCATTTGGCTCTAATCTGGACCCTTAATTACTTTTAACCTTTTGTATTGAGACATAACAATAACAAATTATTATGTCTTAAATGAGATATTACCAACAAAGTACTTTTCATTTAGTAAGTTCTGAAAAATATTCAGTTCCTTCCTTTTTTCCCCCAATTCCACAATTATACTGTTTTATTTATCTTTCTTTATTTTATACTACGTTTAAAAGTTTTAGCTTGTTGTATATAACTTATATTGTTTTATGACATGTTTTCTCAACTGCTTTTATGTTTAGTTTTTATGTGTTCAGTTTTTTGGGGGTTTTTTGAGATAGGGTCTCACTTTGTAGTTGGCTGGCCCTAAACTCACTATGTAGCCCAGGCAAGCCTCGAACTCAGCAATCCTCCTGTTTCTGCCTCCGAGTGCTGGGTTTACAGGCTTGAGCCACCAAGCCCAGCATTTGTGGTATGTGGTATTGATTGCTGGTAGGCGGTGAGCCACTACATCCAGTATTGTATATGGTTACCGGGAACTGAACCAGGGACCTTGCATTTCCTAGGCAGGCACTGGAACCACTGAGCTAAATCTCCGGCCCAAACACATTTTTTGATGGGCAAATTCTGGGAAGAGACTTTAAGAGTATCATTTCACAGTGTTTTACTAAAGTTTAGGGGGCACACTCAAATCTTTGCCAAGAATTAATTAATTAATTTTTTTGAGACAAAGTCTCGCTTTGTAGTTCAGGCTGGCCCTCAGCTCACTATGTAGCCTAGGCAAGCCTCGAACTCAGCAATCCTCCTGCCTTTGCCTCCCAAATGCTGGGATTACAGGTGGGAGCCACCACACCCGGCACTGTGCTATGTGGTATTGATTGCTGGTGGGCGTGAGTCACCACACCCAGCATTGTATGTGGTTACTGGGATCAAACTCAGGATCTTGCGCTTGCAAGGCAGGCGCTGGAACCACTGAGCTAAATCTCCGGCCCTATGTGTTCAGTTTTTATGAATTGTAAAGCAAAATTTTTTGACAAGGACAACTGCTAGGATAATCTATTCACTAAACAAGAAAATGCTGAATATTTGTTTCTCTCCAGTAGTTTTGGGACTACTTTTCAACTCAAAATACGTTCATTAAGCAACTGTAATATGCCAACCATTATACTGGTCTTAGAGAGTTTAGGACTGAACCAAACATAATCCTTTAAACAATTTACAGTTTAGAGCAAAGAAGGAATAAATAACCAAACAACTGCAGTATAGGCATACATATAGGAGGAAAGCCCTGAGCACACCAGGAGTACACAGTATTCAACTCAATACAGAAGTTTCTGAGTAGAATTGCATTACACTGAGTCCCGAGTGTGGGTAACACGTAGGAGTGAACTGGGAGAATGACTAGAGGGTTGTTGTACAGAGATAAGAAATGAGTGTTAAGATTCCAAATATCCACCCATAAATAGAACAATTATTATGTCAATTAAAAATAAAAGTCATAAAATAAAAAACTGCAAATAATCTGTGCAGTCTGAAGATAGAAGTCATAAATATTGAGATTGCCCAGATCGTGAAGGGTTTTCTATATCGTGTAAAGGAACTTGGGTAAGAGGTTTTAAGCAAGAGCATAACGAGATCAGATTTGTATGTTAAAAGCATCGAGATGACCACAGTTTTAAAAGGGGAGCTTGTGGGGCAAGATTATAGATGAGAAGACTTGAAGTTTTTCAGTAATCCAGAAGAAGTATTCATGCTTGCCTAAAAGAACTACATTTGTCTACAAGAAGCAGAAATCTCTACAGTTGTTTTAAACAAGTCGGGGAGTGTTAGTCTTACATCAAAAGTTCAGAGGTAGCCTCTAGAAATCTGATGCAAGAGACCCACAGTATCATCATTTTCCAAATTATTGTTATTCCATCATCTTATGTCCTCCTTTGTCCCCTCACAGTCACAAGATGACTGTGGCTTCTACAGGCATCAGATATGAAAAGCCCAGTGGTGATTAACACAATAACAGAAGTCTATAGTGAAGAATGGTAAAGTGAAAGTATGGTGTAGACGTTAAGCTGCTGCATTAGCCCCCTTGCCACATGAGATAACTACTTGGTTAAGCCTCTGTTTGCATTTTTGTTATTTGAGGTAAAGTAATCTTCACTTGTTAATATACTTGCTCCTTAGAGAAAAACCTCATGTGCTGTGACTACCTCTCCCTGCTTAGATTTATCCCTAGAAGAAAGGGGGAGAGCAGAATCCCAAATCTGTTTGGGAGATATGAGAAAACAAAGTCAATGCTCCAATTCCAAGATGAAGCTTGTGGCAAAGAACCACAAAATGCAAATGATTGAGTGTTTCATTTAGGCAGACAAGTCTGAATGAGCCACAAAAGTGGCTGAAAAAAAGTTGATCCCAAACAGACCTCAAAGTCAAGAACAAGAGAAGACTTGGCAACAATCTGCATGGTGAGGGAGGTGGCATCTCCATGGATACTGGTATGAATAGATGACCTGAAGATTAAATTCACCACACTCTAATGACATCTGGATATTACATAAGCTTCCTGTAGCTTAGTTACAGCCCTGGTGGAATCTGTCTGTATTGTTTCCACCACCTTGACAGAAATTTTTAAATAAGTAAATGCAGATCAAAACAAAGAAGATTCTTTTAAGTATCTCCTATGTTTAGGATAATAGGTTGTGTTGTTTTTCTGAAAGGAAACATTTGTACCTGCTAGGACACCCTCCACAAAGAGATCCTTTTTAATTGTCAAGAGCTCACTGAGAGTTCAGACACTCAAGCAGACGAGGAAAGGAGCTTTCCTCATTTCCTGTCTGTACATCTCTAACTCAGTGTCAATGAGATCATACTCTTCACTCCCTCGTGCAATCTACCAGGGAAAAATAAGGTATCACAAACAATCTCTGTCTCTATTAAATATAGAGGGTAAATCTTAGAAACTATCACCACTTTCTTCATTTGGAGGCTGGTCACCATAACTGAACCCCTGATCCTGGCCAGGGGTTCACCAAAATATCCTACAGTCCCATCTATAAGACTTGTCTAAATGGCATCACTATTAATTGATCTTTCTCTGCCTGACAAGGATATTTGCTTTCAGACCCTCTCTGCTCATGAATTTAAATATGAAAGTGTCTCTTAGCTATACTTAATACCAATCTGCACACTAAATACAGAATAATTCTGTTTAAGTAAGCAGCTTTTCAGCTTGGGAACTTTGTGGAGTTTCCCCTGTTAATGACTTTACTGGACATCCAGTAATTTAGCTCGTATAAACCAACCTTACCAAAGAATTTTCCAGGATGAGGGGTGTAGCTTAGTGGTAAGTATATGTGTGAGGTCCTAAATTCCATCCTCAGCATCAAGAAGGAGAAGAGAGGAACAGAAATAAGTTATTCCTCATTCTTATAAACAAAAATTTTTAATTTATACATCTAATTAGACTGGGTAAACCTCTGCCTTGAAAGGTTAGCTTACAAATGACTAAAGCTTTGCCTCTAGAATGTGACATAAGGATTTCCAAAGGCCAGTATCCAAAGCTGGACAAATCCTAGATTATTTAATTTTTAAATTTATGATTTATATGACAACTGAATTCTTGGACAAAACTCATAACTATTCATCTAGTTTATAGATATAGATATAGATATAGTTTAAAACTTGAAAGATTTGTGCCGGACGTGGTGGCTCATGCCTGTAATCCCAGCACTTGGGAGGCAGAAACAGGAGAGAATTGCTGAGTTCGCGGTGGCTTGCCTGGGCACCATAGTGAGCTCAGGGCCAGCCTGAACTACAAAGCGAGACCTTGTCTCAAAAAGAAAAAAAAAAAAAAACTTGAAAGATTTTACTCTGAAATAAGCCACACAATCAGAATTTGGAAGAAATATTTGCCATCCAAGGTAAATCCTTATAATACACAGGACCCCGATATTCCCATGCTTTTGTTTTCTTAATTTCATTTTCTCTAGTACCAAACATATATTTTTTCAGCCAAGTCCTTCCTGTTCTCCAATTCTGACTTAGAGAATAGAAATACAAATTTCTCTAATTTTTCCAAAAATTTACTTTATATATTCAGAAGAGAATGTTCCTGTTTGTACATTAGAGAACAAACCAAGAATAAAAAGAAAGAAGAGTCCCATCAAGATATTAAATCTTCATTTTAGTTACTGTGAAGTTCTATTTTCTATAGGGAAAAAGATAACACACTTTTTGCCTGTCTTACACTGCTGCCAGAATGTGAGGATGTCTTCTATAATCATGGGCCTTGTATTGCATCTTGGTCTGCTTGGTGTTGTGCTAACAAATCTTGTTGATTCATTTATTAACCGTTCCTATTTAGGATTTTAAAAGCACATACAAAGATATTGCATATTATATGTATCTGAACAGAAATATATAAATGGATAATATAAATATTCCAGGATAGACTGGCACATTTTAAAGCACAATGTTTAGAGCTGAGGATGCATCTCAGTGGTAGAGCACTTTACATGTGGGAGACTGGGATTTGATTCCCAGCACTATAAAAAAATAAAAAATAAATAAAAGTATGAAGTTTTTCTTCTCCCTTTCATCCATTGCTCCAATGCTGCTTGAAATATTCCAGTTCATTCAGACCACCCTTAGAGGCAGACAGTGTGCATTTCCCATAACATTTTCTTCTCCAGCTTAACTAAATTACATCTTAAAATAGAATTTTCCTGACCACCCATGTTACAAGCTAATGAACTTACTCTCAATCTTATTAAATTCTACTCACTAACCATAACTCAATTCAAACACTATTGAAATCATAACTATGAATATCTCCTCTTTCATGCTTTTTGTTCAAGATTTTTCAGTCTTAAAAACAAAAATGGGGGGCTAGAGATTTAGCTCAGTGGTTCCAGCACCTGCCTGGCAAGCGCAAGGTCCCTGGTTCGATCCCCCATAATCACAGACAACCATACAGGGTGTGGTGTCTCAATGCCCACCAGCAATCAGTACCAAATGCCACAGTGCCAGGCATGGTGTCTTACGCCTGTAATCCCAGCATTCAGGAGGCAGAAGCAGGAGGATTGCTGAGTTCGAGGCTTGCTTGGGCTACATAGTGAGCTCAGGGCCTTCCCTGGCTCAAAAAAAGGTTTTTCATAGAAAATGTCCATTTGGGCCTTACATGTTTAAATAGTTTAACAGCTGGTATTTTGACCTGATCAGGAATAAAAATAGATATTTTTGAGATACCTGATGAAATTTTGGACAATTAATCAACTCAAGACCATGCTTACATCAATACCATATTTAATCTCTTCTGAAAATTTCTAAGCATTACAAAACTTGCTATTTTGTTTAGCCAGTGCTATTTTGGTGGGTAACAGGCTGGCAATGTGCTGTTAGGGATGTAATTTCTAATAATTTATGTTACCAGTAAAACAAAATCAACAGCATTTGCTCATAAGAGACATGATTTAGATCAAATGTTTTAAAGACTGTAATTTCCTCTAATGCTTTTCTGAAGTGCCACTCTTTACAACTTTTCCAAGGCCTGATATTACACTTTCTTATGTCATAGCCGAACAAAAGACAGAATAGTGGAAAAAATAAGGTACCTAGTAATTTGGGCTGGTGTGTGATATGACCCACCTACCTGGAAATCCTACCGCAGTTTAGGAGATCCAGGTTCGTATAGCTCTGAATCAGTACCCCAAGGAAGGCAGAAACTGGTTCCTTGCATGGGCTATTGAAGGCTGAGGAAGGACGGGGCTAAACAGAGATCAGAAAAGAAATAAAGAACATAATATGCCAACAGGGCAGAAATGTTCATAAAACAAGACTCCTCTACCTCCTGCATAGGCAACTTGAGCTCCTGGACACAGTGTAAATGTCTGCTATCCCAATTATTCCGTGTGTCATAAGCAGAAATAAGGAGGCAGCCGAAGTTCATATGCCAAGCAGCAGTGTCCTAGAGCCTCTGAACTCCATTTGAAAAGTTCGTTCTGTGATCATAATGTATACCTAAAATGTACCAATAAACTCAATAAAGAGTAAAAAATATACTTAATAAAAAGAAAAGAAAAGCTCTTTCAATGGTGCTTTCATCATAATTTTTCTTTTATTTTCATACTCAAGTTATTCCCATTAATTCCTTCTGGGTAATAATTTAATATGATTTGTTACTGAATATCTAAGTTTTCTCTTTCTCTTTTTAAGTATGCTATCTGTTGTATTAAATAGAACTTACCCTGGATACTCTGGTTTCTCTTCAGATCGTATAAATCTTTCACCTTTTACTAAAGATTTCCGTGGAGAACTTACCCTGGGCCGGAGATTTAGCTCAGTGGTTCCAGTACCTGCCTAGCAAGCGCAAGGTTCCTGGTTTTATCCCCAGAAACCACATACAGTACCAGCATGATGACTCACGCCCACCAGGGATCAGTACCACACACCACAATGCCGGGCATGGTGGCTCATGCCTGTCATCCCAGCACTCGGGAGGCAGAGACAGGAGGATTGCTGAGTTCAAGTCTTGCCTGGGCTACTTAGTGAGCTCAGGGCCAGCCTGAACTGCAAAATGAGACCCTGTCAAAAAAAAGAAAAACAAATAGAATTTACCCATCAGGTTCTAAGATGGCCCCAGTGATGCCCACCTTAATATTCTTTTTTTTTTTTTTTTCAGTACCAGGGGTGAAATTCAGCAACTTGTGCTTGGCATCAGACACGGTGCCACTACACTACTTCCCTGGCCCACCTTTGGTATTTTTAACTTTGTATAATTCCCTTCCCATGAAAGTAAGTAAGCAAGACCCATAACTCACTTCTAACCCACAGAATACAGCAAAGGTGACAAGAGGTCCTTTCTGTATCACAGTACTTAAGACTAGAATTACTCTCTTACTAGGAGAGACTCCCCCAGCTGGTTTGATGATGGAAGTTGCCGTCTTGTGATCTACCCTGTAGAAAGCCCAGATGGCAAGGAATACCCAGTGGTCAGCTAAGAACCGAAGCCTTCAGCTAACACCCTGCAAGGAACTAAATTCTGCCAATGACCATGTGAGATTAGAGTTGTATCCTTTTCAGCTGAAATTTCAAATCAGATTCCGGGGCTACTTCTGGGTCTGTTTAACCCTTTGACTACAGACTTGCAAGAAACCATGAAGCAAAAACTCAGACTGTACCCAGACTGTTGACTATCACAAAGGATGGGGAAATAAATATGCGCTGTTCTAAGCCACCAAATTTGTATTAACTTGCAGTAGAGCAACACATACCTAATACTCAGTAACCCATATTTTAATCAGACTATACATATAAGGTATATTTTTTTCTGGGCAATTCTGCCATTTTAGAGAAGGAAATCACAGTTTATTAAGAAGTTAAGTCTTGGGGCCAGAGGGTTAGCTCAGTGGTTCCGGCACCTGCCTCGCAAGTGCAAGGTCCTGAGTTCAATCCCCGGAAACCACATATAATGCTGGGTGTGGAGACTTACGCCCACCAACAATCAACACCCCATACAACAATGCTGGGCATGGTGGCTCACGCCTGTAATCCCAGCACTCGGGAGGCAGAGGCAGGAGGATTGCTGAGTTCGCGGCAGCTTGCCTGGGCTCCATAGTGAGCTCAGGGCCAGCCTGAACTACAAAGCAAGACCCTGTCTCCCAAAAAAAAAAAAAAAAAAAAGAAGTAAGTTAAGTCTTTGTTACTATTTCATAATTTTACCATCACATTTTTTCTTTCCTCTTATTACTTACCCTAACCCCCTTTTTCTCTTTGAATGTTTTCTATTTCACAATATCTATCATACATTTTTTTTTGAGACAGGGTCTCACTTTGCAGTTCAGGCTGGCCCGGAGCTCACCATGTAGCCCAGGTAAGCCTTGAAGTCAGCAATCCTCCTGCCTCTGCCTCCCGAGTGCTGGGTTTACAGGTACGAACCACCACACCTGGCATTGTGGTATGTGGTACCAGGAATCAAACTCAGGACCTTGCTCTTGCTAGGCAGATGCTGGAATCACTGAGCTAAATCTCTGGCCTGAGGATCACAAATTTGAGTTCAGCCTGAGAAACTTAATGACTTAATGATACCCTATCTGAACATAAACAGAAAGAACTGAGGATATAGTTCAGTGTGAAAGCTCTAGGTCCAATCCCCAGTACTGCAAAAGCAAACAAACACAGGCCAGGGAGCTATAGATATAGATATATATCTATAGATATAGATATATCTAGATATATATCTATAGATATATATCTAGATATATCACATATATGAGTTCACAACTGCTAAAAGGTTGGCAGGGTAGTTATTGTTCATCCCATTTCTGGGTAAAAAAAAATAAATGAAGAGTCAGAGAAGTTAGATGATTTGTTTTAGGGCAAATTGTTGAAAGCAAATAGTTCTCTTTACCTACAAAACACAGCTGAATACTGATGAGAAAATGTGTTCCCTCAGGACTAGCTACCATAGAAAAAGCACCTGAGGGAAATAACACCACCATGTAGGAGGAAAGCTAGATTCCATCACGTAATTCAGTAACTGATTCCTCATTAAACTTCTTGTGTAAACTTAGGTTTTATTAGCTTGAGTTAAAAATACTGTTTTCTAGAGGCCCATATGTTTCTGTCAAAGCATATTTGATGGGCTTCCTTTGAACTTCATTGAAATCACATTTTTAAGTTATAAGGTACCCATGTTTTCATTGAAATGTTGTTCATGTCCCTATTATGATAGCTCGTAATCTTTCTACCTTTCCTAATTCTATCATTTCTTGAAAATCTGTCTCAAATCCTTCTTTTCCCATAAAGATTTCAGCAATTAATCTTCACCTTTGTTAAGAGTCTTTAACCTTTTAAAATGCAGCATGAATTTCAGTTGTCATGTTGTTTTGTCTTATACATTAAAGTTGCCAAAGCTAGCTTGTATCAAGTCTCTTTTGTACATTCTCCTTTCAATCACAATTCAATATTGGCATAGCAGTCACATTTACTTAAGATGAAACACAATATTATTTCTACAGTCGTCTGTACCACTTCATCTATAATTCTATCAGATCTTGACCTTTATAACATATTACTTTTTACTATGTTCTAATTGGGTCTTCTGTTGCATAGGACTCTGTGATATTTGAGGACTACATCTGTATCAGAGTTATACTTTGTGTTACCGGTACATGGCACAGTGCCAGACACATGGTAAGGGCACAAGAGTTACTAATCAAGGTTGGTATCATGGTTGGTTAGCACTGCATAGTAGCATTATCAGTACAGTGCAGAAATTGGAAAATCTGGAATATTATCAGAACACTTATACTAACACTTATACTAGCTGCATTGTCTTACACAAATCATATATTTCTTCCATACAATCTGAAGGGATTAAGCTAAATAATTTAGATTTGTATTCCATAATCATATTAAATTAAGATAGGATCTGAAGAAAATTAATTTGTGTGCTTGATTTTCCTAAAATAATTTTGAAATTCAGAGCAAATAGTTTAGAGATGCTTCAGTTCAGAGAAAAACAACCTTCCTTAAATAGGACACAAATCAGAGATTCATGTATGGATAGGCACATTATCATCATTAGTTCATCTCTATTCTGTCTTTTGGAACTTTAAATTCTCAAGTTTTCAGGATCCAAGGAGCTTGCAATTCTAATCTATTTCTGCCAAAAAACAATGTTGTTTAAATGATTTTCAACAAAGGATCTAAGAACATACATTGGAGAGAAGACAATCTTTTAGTAAACAGTGCTAGAGAAACTGAGTATCCATATAGATAAGAACGAAAGTAGACCATTATTTACAACTACAAGAACTACTACTACTTAAATATAAAACCATAAAACTATTAAAAGAAAACAGGAAATTTTCACTTCAGGACTTTGGGATGGGCGAAGATTATTTTTGGACAAGACATCAAAAGTACAGGAAACAAAGACAAAAAAAGACAAATAAGTTTATATCAAACTAAAAGCCTTCTGCATTGCAAAGGAAACAATTGTCAGAATAAAGAGACAATATAAAGAATGAGAAAAAGGGCCGGAGGGTTAGCTCAGTGGTTCCGGCGCCTGCCTTGCAAGTGCAAAGTCCTAAATTCAATCCCAGTAACCACATAAAATGCTGGGTGTGGAGACTCACGCCCACCAGCAATCAATACCACATACCATAGTGCTGGGCGTGGTGCCTCACGCCTGTCATCCCAGCACTCGGCAGACAGAGACAGGAGGATTGCTGAGTTCCAGGCTTGCCTGGGCTACATAGTGAGCTCAGAGCCAGCCTGAACTACAAAGCGAGACCCTGTCTCAAAAAAAAAAAGAATGAGAAAAAATATGGGCAAGTAATACTACATCAGACAAGGGGTTGATAGCCAGAACATATAAGGAATTCCAAAAACTTAATAGCCAAATATTAATAATAATAATAACCTAATTAAAAATGGACAACAAACACAAGTAATCACTTCCCAAAAGAAGACAAATTGCAAACAGATATATCAAAAATGTCGGCCTGTAATCCCAGCACTCGGGAGGCAGAGACAGGAGGATTGCTGAGTTCGAGGCTTGCCTGGGCTCCATAGTGAGCTCAGGGCCAGCCTGAACTACAAAGCGAGACCCTGTCTCAAAAAAAAAAAAATGTTGAGCCAGAAATTTAGCTCAGTGGTTCCTAGCAAGTGCAAGGCCCCAGGTAATCACATACAATACTGCCAGGCGGGCCGAGATTTAGCTTAGTGGTTCCAATGCCTGCCAAGCAAGCACAAGGGCCCTGGTTCTATCCCCGCTAACCACATACAAAAATACTGGGTGTGGTGACTCACATCCACCGGCAATCAGTACCACATACCACAGTGCTGGGCATGGTGGCTCATGCCTGTAATCCCAGCACTCTGGAGGCAGAGACCGGAGCATTGCTGAGTTCAAGGCTTGACTGGGCTCCATAATGAGCTCAGGGCCAGCCTGAACTACAAAGCAAGACCCTGTTTCAAAAAGAAAAAAAAATGTCCATCACTAATAATTAGGGAACTTTACATGAAAACCATTTACATATTGTAACCTCACTCAAGTGCTATTTCTCAAAAAGACAGATGGTAACAAGGACTGGCACAGATGTGGACTAAAGGGAACACTTGCACACCATTGGTAAGAATGTAAATTGGGGGCCAGAGATTTTAACTCAGTGGTTCCGGTATCTACTTTGCAAGAGCAAAGCCCTAAACTCAATCCCTAGTAACCATAATGTTGGGTGTGGTGACTCACACTCACCAGCAATCAGTACCACACATCGCAATGCCAGGCATGGTGGCTCAAACCTGTAATCCCAGCACTCAGGAGGCAGAAACAGGAGTACTGCTGTGATTTGAAGGCTTGCCTGGGCTACTTGGTGAGCTCAGTGCCAGCCTGAACTACAAAGTGAGAGCTTGTCTCAAAAAAAAAAGAATGTAAATTGGTGCAGCCATTATGGAAATAGCTGTATTTATGAAATGTTTATGGAGATTCCTCAAAACATTAAAATAGAACTACTGTAATATCCAGAAATTCCACACTTGAGTACTTATTCAATATCATTGTAGCACTGTTCACAATAGTCAAGACAGGAAAAGAACTTAAGTTTCCATGAATGATTGGATGGATAAAAAAAATGTGGTATATACATACAACAGAATACTACTGTGCTGTAAAAATGACTGAAATCTAATTATTTGCAGTTTTGTGTTTGGAACTGGATATCATCACATTAAATTAAATAGTCTAGGCACAGAACAATAAGTATAGAATGCCTTTAATCATATGTAGAACCAAAAAAAAAAAAAAGATGTGCTAGAAGTTGAGGACAGACTGGTGGTTACCAGAGTCCAAGAAAAGCCATGGTGACAAAGAGATCAGGAAATGTTGATCAATGGATACTAAGTTATAATTAGATCAGGCATTCTGGTGTACTATTGCACAGTAGGGTAACTACATATTATATACTGAACATCTCAAAAAGCTAGAAGAAAAATGTTTCAATATTTTCACCAAAAATAAGTGGTCTATGTTTGGGGAGATATATTTAAAATATTTTAAGTATTACACAATGTATACATCTATATAAATATATTACCTTATTAATAATATAATTTTGTGCTTTTATGTGTCAGTTCAAATAAATCTAATTAACAACAACACAAAGAAGTTGCTAGCCAAAATTCTTTCAGAATAAACAGTGCAAAATAAAAGAAACACTATTTTTAGTTTCTCTTGTGAGGACTGATCAGATTGTTTTCCTTTTTGACAATGTATTAAAATATATCAGACTAGGGCCGGAGGATTAGCTCAGTGGTTCCAGAGCTTGCCTCGCAAGTGCAAGGTCCTGAGTTTGATCCCGGTAACCACATACAACCCTGGGCGTGGTGACTCACGCCCACCAGCAATCATTACCACATACCACAGTGCCGGGCGTGGTGGCTCATGCCTGTCATCCCAGCACTCAGGAGGCAGAGGCAGGAGGATTGCTGAGTTCGAGGCTTGCCTGGGCTACACAGTGAGCTCAGAGCCAGCCTGAACTACAAAGCGAGACCCTGTCTCAAAAAAAAAAAAAAAAAAATATATATATATATACACACACACAAATATATATATATATATATATCAGACTACATAGTCACTTTTTAAAAACATCTCAAATTTAAAATATCAAATAAATATTTTCTTTATCAGGTCTACAAATTCAACAAAATCCCAGTCATAATTCTATCTGTCAATGCATTAATTATAAAATGTCATAGAAATGTAAAGACCCTAGAATATCCAGAAAGATAATTTTGAAGAACAAAATTCATGGGTCCACTTCTAACTTGAAAGTGATAAAAAAAAAAACCTTAGAGAGTCATAGAACATATAATCATTAAATGAAAAATTAGGCTTAATTAAGATTTACAACTTTTCTCATCAAAAGATTCCAAACTGCCAGGCGTGGTGGCTCACGCCTGTAATCCCAGCACTGGAGAGGCAGAGACAGGAGGATTGCTGAGTTCGAAGCTTGCCTAGGCTACCTAGTGAGCTCAGAGCCAGCCCAAACTACAAAAGCAAGACCCTGTCTCAAAAAAACAAAAACAAAAAAAAAGATTCCAAGCTGCAGGCTTGCAGAAAATATTCATAAAGCATGTATGTGAAAAGAACTAGTATCTAGACCTGCACTATCCAATATGGTAGCCATTTGCCAATGTAGCTATATCAGACGAGATTAGACATGTTGAGGGTGGTATACCCGAAGACCCAAGGTAACTATGTCAATACAAATTAAATGAAATTAAGTACAATTTAAAATCAGTTCCTAATTTCCCCAGGCACATTTCATGATAAATATATCAGAAATGCAGAAAGTTTTTATTAGACAACACTAACTCAGAATATGAAGAAATATAACAGCTCATAATTTTAAGAATCTAGCTTTAAAAATGATAGAAAATTTAAAACACTGTTTTATAAAAGTAGAAATACATGAATGGCCAAAAAATGGAAAAACTACATGAAAAAGTGTCCAATATCATTAGTCAAAGAGGGAAATGCAGTAAAATATCACTACATATTCATTAGAATAGTTAAAATGTAAAGAACTAACAAAAACAAGTATGGCCAGGTTGTGGGGTAACTGTACATTTCATACATCAGTGGCAAAATGAGAACAGTAAAAATTCCTTGAAAAAATTATTTGATTTAATATATATTTATCCTGTGGTCAAGCAGTTCTATACCTAGGTATTTGTCCAAGAGAAATGAAAGCATATGTACTACGGACTTGAATGAAAATGTTCATAGCAGCTCTATTTCTAATAATTTCAAACAGGAAAGAGTCCAAATGTCCATCAGCAGGAGAATAGACCTTAAAACTGTGGCACCTTTGTTTAAGTCAAAGCAATAAAAAGGAACAAAACATGAAACAGCAAAAGTGAATCTCAAAAGCATGCAAGTGAAAGAAATGTAACATACATGATTATTACTCTATTATTGGATTTATATGGCATTCTAGAACAGATGAAACTAATCAATGGTACCAAAAAACTGCAATCAGCAATTTCCCTCTGGTGGAAGCAAAGACAAATTATTACGAATGGAAGATGAGGACATTTTCTGGAATGATGATAATACCCTATATCATTCCAGTAGTTTGAGTTATCCATATACAAAACTGAGCAAATATATATGTTAGACTTTCACATTACACTGCAGGCAAATTTTGCTTTATAAGGTATGTAGGTAAATATACTGAATTCCCTTAATGACATGTTAGCTGAAATATTTAAAGAAAACAATCTGAAGCTTGTAATTTAAAATGCATAGAAACTTAGATGGATTAAGAGATCAATAGAGGAATAAATCAATAGATAGCTATGCAAATAGCAAGTAAATAGTTCTTGGGAAAACTTAGGCGGCATGAATAGATTTCACTGTAAAGTTTGCTCAAATTTTCAACTGTATGTTAAATTCTCACTGTAAATTGTTGACAAGAAAAGAGATGACTCAAGCCCTGCTGAGACAGAATTCTAACATAAAATCTTTAAAATAAAAGTTGAGACAAAAAGAATAAAGTTGAAATCATATTTTCTTTACTTTTCTGTAGCTTTATCCTGCAACTCCCTGGACTACATTTCAGTCTTAGAGTGTTATTGAAAAGGAAACACTCAAGGTCCTTGAAGTTGAAATTTTGACTTGAAGCTCTCCTATGCAAGAGAAAAGAAAACAGTCCTTACATCTTGGTAAGCCCATCCCAGTCAAAATGGGGCTGAACACCAACCCAAAAATAAACTTTAAACAGAATTGGAAAGAAAAGAAAATGATTAAAAATAATGTAGATGGGGCCGGAGATTTAGCTCAGTGGTTCCTGCACCTGCCTTGCAAGCACAAGGTCCCGAGTTCGATCCCAGTAACCACATACAATGCTGGGTGCAGTGACTCATGCCCACCAGCAATCAATACCACATACCACAGTGCCGGGCGTGGTGGCTCATGCCTGTCATCCCAGCACTCTGGAGGCAGAGGCAGGAGGATTGCTGAGTTCGAGGCTTGCCTGAGCTACATAGTTAGCTCGGGGCCAGCCTGAACTACAAAGCGAGACCCTGTCTCAAAAAAAAAAAAAAAAAAAAAAAAAGGCTGTGAATTTAATTCCGTATAAAAGCCCTCAATTCAATCCCCAGTATTGAAGGAAAGAAAAAAAAAGGTGAAGAACTTTACAGTAACAAACATTACCCCAGCCAAGTAATCAAGGTGAGTACCCACAATGGTAAAGTCATTGACAATATGTACTTATTTTATAATAAAGAATGTGATGGGTAAGGAATTTAGTTCAGTGGTCCTAGCGTTTGCCTAACAAATGTAAGGTCCTGAGTTCGATCTCCAATAACCACATAGCACAAATCCGGACATGGTGACACACACCCACCAGCAATCAGTAGCACACACCACAATGCCGGGCATGGTAGCTCACACCTGTAATCCCATCACTCAGAAGGCAGAGGTTCCTGTGAGTTCAAGGCTTGCCTGGGCTACATAGTGAGCTCAGGGCCAGCCTGAACTATAAAGTGAGACCCTGTTTCAAAAAAAAAAAAAAGAATGTGAGTGGCCCTCATGCTAGTTGCTAGTTTGCTGGAGAGTTTCTCTAACTGCTTGGAATTTCCCAAATAATAGTAATGTCTTCGTTACTCATGAACCCTTCAAACCATATCTCAGTTGAGAATAACATGGTAACTCAGCCAGGAAGTTGGTAGAAACATCAACCATGCAATTAAGTGTTTGGAGACTCTGAGCGAGATGATGTCAGCCCAGTCCACCATCCTCTGTGGAGTAAAGGGGTATAAGAGGTTGAGTGTAATCACATAGCCAGTGATTCAATCAGTCATGTTTTCTAATTAAAAAAATCCATACATGCCAGCTGTGGTGGCTCATGCCTGTAATACCAGCACTCGGGAAGCAGAGACAGGAGGATTGCTGAGTTCGAGGCTTGCCTGGGCTACATAGTGAGCTCAGGGCCAGCCTGAACTACAAAGCGAGACCCTGTCTCAAAAAAAAAAAATCCACACATACTCTGGACACAAAAGATTAGGAGATTTCCCAGGTAATGAAAACACTTAAAGTCTGAGAGGGTGACATCATCACTCTATGAGGAGAAGACATGAAATCTCTGTGTTTTACATTCTCCTTAAACTTATTCTGTGTCTTTACTTGGCTGGTTCTTATCTGCATCCTTAATAATAAAGCTGTCTTCTATTCATATCTCTGTTTCTGTGACAAAATGAATGATAAAATCACATTAAATCCATAACTGTACAGCAAAAGAAACCACGAGCAGAGCAAAAAGACAACCAACAATATGGGAAAAAATTTTTACGAGCTGTTTCTCAGACAAAGGCCTACTATCTAAAATATATAAAGAGCTTAAAACAATCAGCACCCCCCCCCCATTTAAAGACCCAATTCAAACTTTTCAGAGGAAGAAGTAAAAGGAGCCAAGAAGCATATGAAGATACGTTCAACATCACTGGTCATTCGAGAGATGCAGATAAAAACACTTCATCTCCACAAAGAATGGCTGCTATTGCAAAATTAACCAGCAACAAATGCTGGTGAGGCTGCAGAGAAAAAGGAAACCTTCTCTACTGCTGGTGGGAATGTAGACTCATGCAAACACTGTGCAGATCAGTGTGAAGATTAGAGGTGTTAAGCTTATAGGTCCCTGCTATTCCACTGCTAGGAATATACATAAAAGAATGAAAAGATTCATATCACAGTAATATATATGCACCCATGTTCATAGTAGCTCATTTGTGATAGCTAAATCTTGGAAACAACCCAAATGCCCATCAATTGGAGAATGGATACAGATATGGGTTTTTTTTTAATGGAGTAATACTCTGCCATAAAGAATGATAAGTTTGCATCATTTATACTCAAATGGACATGCCTTGAAGACATACTCATAAGTGAAATAAATAGGTCACAGATTTGTAAATTCCATATGTCTTCTCTGGTATGAGACTCTGAAAATTTAAGTGAGTTCTAGAATGTACGATAGACATTGTGAAATAGAAAATATTCAAAGGGAAGAGGGTAGGGGTAAGTAACAAGGGGAAAGAAAAACATGATGTTAAAAAAGGAAACAAAGCACATGTATATAAGGGTGAGTGTTGTAGGGTGAGTATGAGAATGAGAACTAATGAGTTAAGTATTGTCATATACTAGTACAAATTCTCAATACTGAGTGTGATCATGATATGTATATAAAATGTACCAACAAAGAAAATTCAATTTTTTAAAAAAAGTTATTTACCTCTAGCCAGCTAGTAAGCATAAAGGAGAAAAAGAAGGACCCGTGGCCCCAGCATGTCCTTCAAAGTCACATCTCAAATGATCTAACTTCCACCTCCTGAAAGTTTCACCACCTCCTAATGACACCACAGACTAGCAACCAAGCCTTCAATACATGATGTTGGGGGGAAGTGAAGATTGAAACAATAAAAAGCTGTGATCAAAAATATAGTTTTGGGGGCCCTGGATTTAGTTCAGTGTCTCCAGCATCTACCTGGCAAGTGCAAGGTCCTGAGTTTGATCCCCCGTACCACATACCACAATGCTGGGCATGGTGGCTCATGCATGTAATTCCAGCACTTGGGAGGCAGAGGCAGGAGAATTGCCTTGAGTTCAAGGATAGCCTGGGCTACATAGTGAGTTCAGGGCCAGCCTGAACTACAAAGCAAGACCCTGTCTCAAAAACAAAACAAAACAAAAAAAAGAATACCTTTTTCCTGAGTTCTATGACCTACTCTAATGAATTACCTTTATCAGCCTATGGGGACTCCTGAATTTTTATTCAGTTGGTAAGAAGTGCGGGTGTCCTAAGGACTCCAAAACTTATGAGTGGCAACTGAAGTGAGCCAGTCTGGTTGGCAGCCACGTCCTCAACCTGCAGTTTCTGCCAACTCCAAGTGGTGTGCCTCAGAATTTCACTGCTATATTGCAGTGCCCTTGATAAAAATAATACCTTATCTCTGATTTTCCTCCCGAAATCCATGACTGCATTTTAATTATCACCAAAAATATCAGACAATTACTAGTTGAAGACCTTATGTAGCTTACCTAATCAATACTTGGCAAAATTGAAGTCCCTCAAGTGAGAAAAGTCTGAAAATCCCTTACAGTCATCACCTAAAATAATGATCTCCAAACTTCTTGGTACCAAAGACTGGTTTCATGGAAGACAATTTCCCATGAACTGGGAGGAGGAGGAAGTAGTTTCCTGATGATTCAGCACATTACATTTATTCTGCATTTTTTACATTATTATTATTATATTGTAATATATAATGAAAATAATTGTATAATTCACCATAATTCAGAATCAGTGAGACCCCTAAACTTGTTTTCCTACAACTAGATGGTCAGTTCCAGAGGTGATGGGAGACCGTGACCCCCACAATGTGTCACTTACGTCGTCTTCTCCATAATCTCATTTTAGTTGCTGTCACTGCAGAAAACCCTGCTTCACAAAGACAGCACGTTGGAAACAGGAGCAGGCTTTTCAGTGCTTTTGTGGCGATCTTAGGATATTTATCTCAACTTTAATGTAGAAAATATGGAGATTTGAAGCGGTCTCAAACATACTTTTATGTATGTCATCATCCTTTGTAATCCCAGAAAGTTGATTTTCCTTCTACCCTGAACAAAGTCAATTTGCCTAGCTTATTTACAAGTGGGTTGTGGATCCATTGTGGTCTAGAAGTAATACTCAAGCTCTTTTGAAACCTGAGATTGGTGATCATGCACCAACTAGGAAAAAACGGCCTGGCTCAGTCTCTCAGAATCTCTGTTGGGGGCTGGTGACATATGCCTCAGTGGCACCATACCTGCCTGACAAATGGAAGGTCCTGAGTTTGATTCTTGGTACTGAAAAAAAAAATCTGCAAATGTTTGCAACATATCAAAAATCCCAGTGTTGCCGGGCGTGGTGGCTCACGCCTGTAATCCCAGCACTCAGGAGGCAGAGACAGTAGGATTGCTGAGTTCGAGGCTTGCCTGGACTACATAGTGAGCTCAGAGCCAGCCTGAACTACGAAAGTAAGACCCTGTCTCAAAAAAAGAAAAAAAAATCCCAGTGTTCACTCATCACACCATAATTCCAGTTTGGAAGGATACAGTTATTTAAAAATTAAATATTAAGGGCTGGGGATTTAGTTAAGTGGCACCACACCTAACTGGGATGCACAAGGGCCCAAGTTAGATCCCTGGTACCACAAAAAAAATTAAATATTAAAATATAAAAATTGAGGTCTGGAGATTTAGCTCAGTGGTTCCGGCGCCTGCCTCGCAAGTGCAAGGTCCTGAGTTCAATCCCGGCAACCACATACAATGCTGGACCTGGTGGCTCGCGCCTGTCATCCCAGCACTCAGGAGGCAGAGGCAGGAGGCTTGCTGAGTTCGAGGCTTGCCTGGGCTACATAGTGAGCTCAGAGCCAGCCTGAACTACAAAGCAAGACCCTGTCTCAAAAAAAGAATAAAAAACAAAATTGAAAGGGTGTATTGAAGGCAAACCACAATGAAAAAAATCTAAAGATTAATACAAAGTTACATCTTAAAAACACTTAACACATTCAAAGTTTAAGAATTTAGGATGGACAATACTTTCATTATTAGAAAATAATGAAGCAATACCTTTAAAATTCTGAGGAAATAACCATTTCCAACCTACTATTCTGCACCCAATCAAATTAACAATCACTTTTTCAAATTTCTAGGTAGCCCTCAAAACTGTATCTCCAATGTACCACTTGTGAGGAAAACACTAGACTTCAGCAAAGCAAAAGAACAAAGAAAGAGAAAGTCATAGGATCCAAGAGACACTGATTGCAAGACTAGACAGTTTCTAAAGATTATTGAAAAAGAAATATGGTAGGGCTTACAAGGGAGGTTTCCATGAAGAAGTAGAATTCAAGGTATCTGTTGTGCTCACTCGTCTTAGGAATAAGCAGCAAAAACTGCACATAAAACTAAGCATAAGGAAAAGTAAGATCATAACTTGTGAAAAATAATAGGCTGTATCAAAAAGGAAATTTATATAGCTAATGCTATGATGTGTATCATTACAAACAATAAATATTAATTTAATTAAAATATTAATATAACTAAATTGGGAGGATAGAAGGAATATGTCTGCTAGTTAGATCCAATAGATGGACGAGGATAAACCAGGAGGATTATTTGCAAATATGGTAGCAGCTTGTAAGGAAATCATACAGATGGTGATCCAAAGCCAGACCTCCTGTGCCGAAAGAAGAGAGGGGAAAGGCAGTTACAAAAATCCAAACTAATATTGTGAAGAGAGCCCCATCTTGAAAATAAAACCAAGCTCTGTTTGAGGAACACTGGGAAGGAGTTGGGGTGACAGACACCCAACTTCCTCACTTCGCTCAGACCTTTTGACCAAACCAAACAAGGAGCCAAGGGCGAGGAAACCACAGATGAGTCACATACAGCGGAGATACATAGAGCAGGAGCTGGAGCAAGAAACGGAAGATACTGTGGTCGTGTGAAAGAGCTAAACCCTCCACTCACTACAAAAAGTTCATTTTTAAAAAATGATGAATCAAAACATAAGAATATATGAAGATTGTTTAGCTGCGTGAAAGAAAATAGCCAGTAATAAGTGTTCCTGAAGAAGACAACTGCATGAGAAAAACACAGCAGATAAGTTCAAAAAGTATTCGATGACAAGTAGCCCACTTTGTTTTTACTGGAGAAAAATGTGTAAACGAAAAGTGGGAGAGAAAACTGAAGCGACAGATTGAGGTCAGACTGTGGTGGCTCCAAATTCCAGGCTGAGGCGTCTGTATTTAAACAGTGTTGAATGGCAAGTGAGGGAGTGACATAATGAGAGCTGTGCCCCAAGGGAGATGGATCTGGCAGTGATATATAAGATTAACTAAAATAACAAAAATCTAGAGAACCAGAGACTTGGCAGGTTCTGTTTTTATGTCCCAATTAGGATTTTCAAATGTCAAACATAGAGGTGGCAACAAGAAGGGAAAGGGTGACATTAACCCAAAAGATACTGGAAAACAACATTGACTTTGTTCATTCAGCAGATAGCAGTGGGGACGCCGCAGATGGCCAAAGAGGCAAAAACCCGCTCTCAGAGTTCATATTCTGGCGGAAGGGAAAAAACAATGAATGACACAAGAACAGACTAAGAAGAAATCCAAAATAGGAGACAGAACCAAAAGTCTGATTTGTAGTTCGAAATGAGTTTGAGATGGCTCTGAAATACCCAAGTAGAAACAAACAGATGACTGGAACTAAAGCAAAGCTAGAGAGGAGCTACTTTTTCTTTAAAAACAACTCTGTTCAAGGCTCTGTGCCAAATGCATTATGGTGGAGACCCCTTTATGGAGTTTTGATTAAAGCAGGCAATATAAACATTTATCAAAGTGAATTCCTGTAATGTCAGGGCTTAGCATGAAGACAATGAACCTTTCATTGTCAGATCTGCCTTTCTTTTCCTACGCCAATGAGGGTAGGGGTACGGAAAGACAAGTATTATTAGTTGAGAAGAGGGAAAATATGAAATTATGAGCATAAATAAGTTAGAAAAGAGAGCTGAAGACAGAACCATGAAAAAAACTAATTGTAGGGAGCAAAAAGAAAAAGTAGTCAACAAAGAAAACATGTATAATTTGAGGAGAATAGCAAAAGGAGTCCAATATCACGCCAAGGAAGCAAGAAAGTCTGGAAGAGATCATCAAGACTCCAGTGACGCATTGGATTTCATGACAGGATGCCAATGATTAGCTCCAAAGGAGCAATTTCCAAAGGTGGTGGGGTTTGAAGCTAAAAGACAAAGTGCCAGTAAGTGTGTAGCAGAGAAAAGACATTAATAACTGTCTCCAAAGAAGTAGAAAACTCTTTGTCTCTCTTCATATTATCTGAACCAAGTAAGGCAAGAGGCCTTCTAATGTGTAGAAAGCCCACATCTTCCATATTATGACCAACCCTTCCAGTTTGCCCAGCATATTTCCATTTTAGCCCTAACAGTCCAGTATGGGGGCCTTTGCACTCCTAGGTATAGTAGTATCATTACCCTAATGTTTATATGAGTGTGACACTTTATTTTGATGAGGTTTAATAAATCTGTTGAAGTTAATGTTTTAAATAATTTTACTGACATATAATTTATATACTATAAAATTCACTAACTCTGGTAATCATATAAACAACAATCTTAACACAGATTAGACAATGAAATTATTGCGGAGCTTCTAAAGAATACAGTGACAGACCCTAGTCCTAGGGCCACCTACAGCCCATCTATTTTTACCTTGTGAAAGTAACCCAGTTTATTCTGTCTAGCCGCAATTATGACCCATTGGTTTAAAGGGAAGAATACTCAATTTTGAGCATTTTTTGTTTACAAAAATGAAGTCAGCACTCCAATGAATGTAATAATTTATTCTTCTCAAAATGAGTAAATTTATTATTTATTAAAAGGCATATGTTAAATGTTTTTTTAGACAGGGTCTCCTTTTGTAGTTCAGGCTGGCCCTGAGCTCACTATGTAGCCCAGGCAATCCTCGAATTTAGCAATCCTCCTGCCTCTGCCTCCTGAGTGCTGGGACTACAGGTGTGAGGCACCACACTCGGCACTGTGGTGTGTGGTATTGATTGCTGGTGGGCATGAGCAGGCCCAGTGTTGTTATATGTGGTTACCAGGGATCAAATTCAGGACCTTGTGCTTGTTAGGCAGGTGTCAGAACCACTGAGCTAAATCTCTGGCCCATGTTAAATATTTTTGTTTGGAATTATAAAGACAAACTCAAGAGTTTAGAAGGATTTTTAAAAATTAATATGTTGTGCCAGGCATGGTGGCTCACATCTGTAATCCCAGCACTCGGGAGGCAGAGACAGGAGGATTGCTGAGTTTGAGGCTTGCCTGGGCTACATAGTGAGCTCAGGGCCAGCCTGAACTGCAAAGCGAGACCCTGTCTCAAAAAAAAATTAATATGTTGTATATTAATTACTAGGGAAATTATAATATATATATCCCTATTTTGTTTGAAACCTTGCTTATTATTACACAACAGTTCAACAAAACAAGAAAGTATAAACAATTTTATACAGATGAATAAATGTTTCAAGGTAACATTTCAAAATTCAGCTCTTCAGATTTCTAAAATCCTTTACATGGTAAAATATAATTGATTTCTATGTAAAATGAGATTGTGTTTTCTATAAATGCATTATTCTCTGAGTCCAAATCAATTAAAAATATTCTGCTGTATCTACAGGAGGTTTTCTAAAAAATCAATGATAATTTCAAAAGAAGTCTTAGCATTTTAAATTGTATTCACTGTAACACTGGACAGACTCATCTCGAGCAGGATAGGCATCTAAAATATTGCAGAAAATTATTGTTACAATATATAAAAATTGGGACCAGGGATATAGCTCAGTGGTTCCAGTGCCTACCTAGCAAGAACAAGGTCCCTGGTTCAATCCCTGGTAACCACATACAACAATACCAGGCGTGGTAACTCACACCCACCAGCAATCAGTACCACACACTACAATGCCAGACATGGTGGCTCACACCAGTAATCCCAACACTCGGGAGGCAGAGGCAGGAAGATTGCCAAATTCAAGGCTTGCCTGGGCTACATAGTGTGCTCAGGGTTAGCCTGAACTACAAAGCAAGAACCTGTCTATATATATATATATATATATATATATATATATATATATATATATATATATATATGTTTCTCTATACTGCTAATAAACACTCAAAAATGAAATGAAAACAAGTTCACTTACAGTAGCACCCAAAAGGATAAATTATTAAGTAATAAAGGTAATTTTAAAGCATAAAACCTATATTCTGAAAGCTACGAAACATTATTGAAATAAGTTAAAGAGCTAAATAAACAGAAAGAAACAGGATGTTCCTAGCCGAGAAAACTTATGGCTAAGATGGCAATTTTTCTAAAATTGATCTCTAGGCTCACTGCAACCCTGTCAAAATCATAGCTGTTCTTTGCAGAAATTGACCAACCAACCCTAAAAGTCAGTGACCCAAAAACAAGCAAAAATAATCTTGGGGGAAAAAAGAACAAAGGTTAAGGAGTCACACTCCTCGATTCCAAATCTCCCTACATAGCTACTGTTTAATGCAGTAATTGTAGATGGGTACAATGCACATCAATAAAGCAGAAATGAGTCCAAAAACAAAGTCTAACTTTCATAATCAATTGATTTTAATGAGTGCCAGGACAAATGGAGGAAAAATAGTCTTTTCAACAAATGATGTTGGAATAACAGGCTATTTCCAGGCAAAAGAACAAAACAGGGAGCCTGGGCTAAGCATAGTGGCACGTGGTTGTAGTCTCAGCACCCAGCAGGCTGAGGCAAGAGGATTGCCATGAGTTCAAGGCCAGCCCAGAATGTAGCTAGACCCTGCCCCCCCCAAAAAAAATTGTGGCTCCTAACCACATACAAATATTAATTTTAAATTAATAAAAGAGCTAAAACTATAAAACCTTTTGGAGAATATATAAGAATAAATCATGACCTTGTATTATGTAAAACCATTTTAGTTAACACAAGAGACACTTAGAAGAAACAAGATAAATTGGACTTCATTTGTTAAAAAGTTTGTGCTTCTTATTGTACCAATAAAATGTACCAATAAAAAGAAATAAGATATTAACAGAGAAACTTTTGTTTAAAAATTAATCCACAGAATGTAAATGATCTTTCAAATGATGCACCCGATTTCAGACTAATATGTACGTAAAGAATTCTCACAACTCAGAACAAAAAGACAAACAAAATTAAAAACAGACACTAATTCTCAATCATTGCTAGTTGGAATGTAAAATAATGCAACCAGTTTAGAAGATGGTTTAGCAATTTCTTCTGAAACTGACTGTACTCACACCATATGATGCAGCAAATGGATTCCTACGTACACACAAAAACCTACACGCTACTGGTTAGAACCACTTATTTATAATTGACAAAACTTAGGATGGACCAAGATATTCAATCCATAAACAGATAAACTGTGATACATCTATAGCTGGAACATTATGCAATGAAGAAGAAAAATAAGCTCATGAGCCATGAAAAGACATTCAGAAACCGTAAGGGCAAGTAGTCTTCAGTGCAAGAAGCCAACATACTATAAGATTCCAAATCTGACACTCTGGAAAAAGCCAAACTGTGGGGATAGTAACAGTTCTGCGGTTGCCGGGTTGGGGGGCAACAGTAGAGTGGAAGAGACAAACAGGTAGCGCACAGGGAATTTGGGGTGCGCTACCACTGGCCCCCAGAGGATAAACAGCCTCGCTCCTCGCTGTCTTCTCTGCCCTGGGAGCAGCGCTCCCGCCACAGCCCCGCCCTGGACGCCCTCCGAGCCCCGCCCCGCAGCTGAGCCGCAGGCTGAACAACCAGAGACCCCAGACGGCAGCCTCGCCTCGGCACGCTCACCTCCCTCCCTCTGACCTCCCTTGTCCCCTGCAGCGGCTTCAAACCCAGCCCTATTTCAAGGGTCGTCCACACAGCAGCCAGGTTCCCTGGAGCTGGGGCTGCCACAGTTGGTGGGGGGAGCTGGTTCTGGGGCTGGGGCTGGGCCTGGGCCTGTGTTTGCAGCCACTGCTCGTCTAGGCCGCGCTGGTGTTTGCCCTCTCAGAGGCCAGGGGCTTTCGGCCTGATCAGCACGTGAAGGAGCCGCCTCCACCTCTTTGCCGCCTCTCTCCCGCAGTCTCCTCTGCCCTATATGCTCCTTCAGCTACTTCCCCCTGCAGCCTGGGAAAGTGAGTGGCTCAAGCTGACACAGGGAAGATAAATAAACACTATATTAAAAAAGTGTTTAAAGGGCCGGAGGGTTAGCTCAGTGGTTCCGGCGCCTGCCTCGCAAGCTCAAGATCCTGAGTTCAGTCCCCGGAAACCAAATACAATGCTGGGCGTAGAGACTCACGCTCACCAGCAATCAACACCACACACCACAGTGCTGGGCGTGGTGGCTCACGCCTGTAATCTCAGCACTCGGGAGGCAGAGGCAGGTGGATTGCTGAGTTCGAGGCTTGCCTGGGCTACACAGTGAGCTCAGGGCCAGCCTGAACTAGAAAGCAAGACCCTGTCTCAAAAAAAATTTAAAAAAATAAAGTGTTTAAAAACATGAACACATGTCATTATGAATTTGTTAAAACACACAGAATGGGGCTGGAGATTTAGCTCAGTGGTTCTGGCCCCTGTCTAGCAAGGGCAAGGTCCCTGGTTCAAACCCCGATAACCACATACAACAATACTGGGGGTGGTGACTCACACCCACCAACAATCAGTACCACATACCACAAATTCCAGGCGTGGTGGCTCATGCCTGTCATCCCAGCACTCGGAAGGCAGAGGCAGGAAGATTGCTGAGTTCAAGGCACACCTGGGCTACATAGTAGGCTCAGGGCCAGCCTGAACTGCAAAGTGAGACCCTGTCTCAAAAAAAAAAAAAAATCAGAGTGCACAATACGAAGAGAAAATTGTTATATAAACTATGCACATTAGCTAATAATAATGTATACATGCTGACTATAAATTACAGCAAATGTTTCACACTAATGCAAAACATTAATAATGGGGCAACTGTAGGCGCAGGGAGAGGGGATGGTAAGGAACTCTACTCGCTACTCTCTACTCATCTTTTCTATAAACCTAAACTATTTTTGAAATTTTTCATTTCTTTAAAAAACAGGCAAAAACTCTGAATATATAATTTTTTTAAAAAGATAAAACAAACAGCCAATGAACACATTAAAGCTGTTCAAAATCATTGGCCATTAACAAATTGCAACTCAATATTGAGATATTACTTAATACCCACTAAGATAATTATCCTCTAACCAACACTTAAGTATTAGTGGGGATGAGGCAACAAGGTGTGTCAAGGAAGTAAAGGGAAGGACTACTGGGTGGTCACTAGGGGACCCTGCTATATTAAAGACAAAGGAGAAACATGAGATAACATTTTCACCACAATTTCTTCAGTCAGAATGCGGTATATGCTCCTCCTTGAGTACCAGATCAAAAATAACACAGGAGTTTTACAACTGCCTGTGGTTATTTGATTTCTGCAGGGATACTCCCTCTGAAAAAGCACCCACCATTTACTAGAAAATGTGTGCCTCGGCACTGGACTCATCAGCAGTAGCACACCTGCTAGTCATCCGAAACTTACTTGGAAGCTGCACTCAGCGGTCTCATGAGTCAAACAAGCATCTTCTCATTTCTAAATGTACAGATGGGTCAGTAATAAAGGTACCTCAGCCTGCTCTGGTCTAGATCCTGCCCTTCTCGGATGTCTGAACAAAAATAATCTCACTGAAAAATTCCTCTACTACCTGGTAAAGATTGGGTCATATTTCTGGAGGATGAGAATTAACCTCTGGCCACCACAGCTGCTCCATTGGAGTCACTTAGTGCCCCCACATCCACCATTAGGGGGTGCAAGGCCTGGGTTCAACCCCCTGTACTGTACTGTGAAATAAAAGGAAACCTACCCTAACGTCAGAAATGCAAACTCACGTAGAAAAGCCAACTACCTTGCTGGTCCCAAGTTTTTCCTAGTTCAGCAAGAAGGGGTGTGATAACTTTCAGCAAACTCTGAAGCTTGAAGCTGTTGCTTTTGTTCTTTCTGTTTCTGCAGTTGTGTGTTGTGCATTGCTGTGATTTTTTTTTTCCTTTGAGACAGCGTCTCACTTTATAGTTCAGGCTGACCCTGAGCTCACTATGTAGCCCAGGCAAGCCTCAAACTCAGCAATCCTCCTGCCTCTGCCTCCCCAGTGCTGGGATGACAGGCGTGAGCCACCACACCCGGCACTGTGGTATGTGGTACTGATTGCCAGTGGGCGTGAGTCTCCATGCCCAGCATTGTATGTGGTTACTGGGGATGGAACTCAGGACCTTGCACTTGTGAGGCAGGCGCCAGAACCACTGAGCTAAATCTCCGGCCCACATTGCTGCGATTTTGTGAAAGAACAGCTCAGCTACAGTAGTTGTTATTCCAATGGAAAACCATCCCTGAAGACATTTGAATTTGCTGCCACCTAACTGGCACACTTTAGTGATCTATAAATTGCGGGAATGGAACAAGATCATCTCAAAAGTACCTTTATTTTCCAAAATTCTGACTCTGAATCAATAACATGCTTTTTTAAAATGTGAAAAAGCCTCAAGATACCTTTAAAATAAACTTCTAGCTCACTCATGCACACTTCTGACATTTATTCAAAATTATATTACATAAGAATATAAGTTACACATGACCCTAAAAACTATTTCATTCTTGAAATGAGTTTTCTCTTGCTCTTTGACTATTTTTGATGTTCTGTTTTAAAGTACCTCAGGGTACATTCCAACAGAATACATTAATCTCAGCATCTAAGTGTATTATTGAGAAAAAGTGGGATTCTTTTTATCCCACTGTTTTTTATCCCATGAAAGATATTCCTGTATTAAAGTATCAGATTTCAGGGCCGGAGATTTGGCTCAGTGGTTCCTGCGCCTGCCTCGCAAGGACAGTGGTCCTGAGTTCAATCCTGGTAACCACATACAATGCTGAGCGTGGTGACTCACACCCACCAACCATCAATACCACATAACACAGTGCCGGGCGTGGCAGCTCACGCTTGTAATCCCAGTACTCAGGAGGCAGAGACAGAAAGATTGCTGAGTTCCAGGCTTGCCTGGACTACATAGTGAGCTCAGGGCCAGCCTGAACTACAAAGCGAGACCCTGTCTCAAAAAAAAAAGTACCAGATTTCAGAGGAAATCCTTTGGCAAAAAAAAAAAAGTATTGGTCTCTGCAATAAAATAAGTCATCTTATAAACTAATAATTGAGGTATTTTTAAATATTAAATGCTTTCATTCATTATGAGTCAGTGTTCATTTCATTTCTAATAAAAGGTTAGCTGAATTTTTTTTAAATCTCCCTCTTTGGTGGGGAGGCAATACTGGGGATCAAACTCAGGTCCTTATACTACCAAGGCACGGCATGCTACCACTTAAACTAAATCCCCAGCCCTGAATTTTTTGAGGCAAGATTTCACTTTGTAGTTCAGGCTGGCTTTGAATTCACTGTACAGTCCAACCCACCTCATATTTGTGCTCATCCTGCCTCAGCCTTCAGACTGCTGAAATTCCAGGCATGCACCACTATACCCAGATCAAGTAAATTTCTTAATGCAAAATAAGCTTGTCCTAATGCTTTTGCTTCTCACTGAAACTTGTTCGGCCTTTTATATCTGAGTGGAAATCTCATCAGTTTCTTAGAATATTAGTGTGTAATTCTGATGCACTATATCTGTTCCAAATCAGAAATCAAAGAATTAGATTTATGGATCTCCACTGTGAAATCTGACACTACTGTGGAATCTTTTGATTCTTCCTTCCTCCAACTCTTATTCTCTTCTTGCTTTATCTCTTTTCTTCTTTCTTTCAAAGATATTTACTAAGTAACTATAAAGCCTGTATATTCATGACCTCAGTAGTTTTACCTTTGAATATTGTCATCAAAGAAATATTTTTCCAAAGACAAAAAGACATTTTTTAAAAATATGACGAGTTCTCTCTTTTCACAGTTTGAACACTAAGAAAAGGGCTCATCATTTACATTAACACTACTTAAAATCTCTTTGTATTGTCTCCCACTCCTTAGCTTCGCACATACCAGGTAATTTTTTGCTTTTCTCTGTACAAACCTCTAGAAAATTCTTCACCCAACCCTAACCTTTTTGTGCACTCACATGTTTTTTTAAAAAATATTGTTATTGTATCAGTAAGCTTTCCCACTGGGGAAACAATACCTAACTCCCACAACTTAAAGGAAGAGAGGTTTACTTTGGCTCATGGTTTCAGAGGATAGAGTCCATGGCAAGCCAGCTCCAAGGCAGGCACATCATGGTGAAAGAGTATGACTCAGCAAAACTGCTTTGTTCATGACTGCTGGGAAGCAAACTAGGGTAAAGAGACCCAGAGAGAGAAGGGTGAGACCAGATACAGACCTCCAAGGTCATGCCCTCAAGAGTCACCCAGACACACCCAGAAATGTGCTTATATATTCCCTGGGCAATTCCAAGCCAATCAAATTGACACCTCACCCTAACCACTGCAGCCATTTAACTGTTCTAAAGTTCTCCTTGAAAGCTAGTTTCATTAGTGCACACAAGAGTATTCTTTTTAAACCAACAACTGTCCATACCCATTTTACTTACAATGTGAAGAAATTATTTTAAAATTAATGCTTTAAACTATTGATATTTTAAATCATACTAGGAAGATTGATTAAAGATTTTTTTCCACTATTGCATAGATGAACTACACTACAAAATGGCTGCATGTTTAATGACAACTTTTTCCCTTATAGTTTCAGGGGATTCAATTCAGGGTCAGCTGTCTCCAAGACAGAAACATCACGGCAGAAGGGAGCAAAGATGTTTAGTTCATGGCAGCCAGGAGACAGACCGGAATGGTACCTTCTCTCACATTTTTATTGGTCCTTATTCTTACTAAAAAAAAAAAATGGGGCTGGAGATTTAGCTCAGTGGTTCCAGCACTTGCCTAGCAAGCACAAGGTCCTTGGTTCAATCCCTGGTAACCACATACAACAATACTGGGTGTGGTGACTCACGCCCACCAACAATCAGTACCACATATCACAGTGCCAAGTGTGGTAGTTCATGCCTGTAATCCCAGCACTCAGGAGGCAGAGGCAGGAGGATAGCTGAGTTCGAGGCTTGCCTGGGATACATAGTGAGCTCAGGGACAGCCTCAACTACAAAATGAGACCCTGTCTCAAAAAAAAAAAAAGAATTAAAAGAGATGAAAGGCTAGAAATATACATATTAAAAATTTTTGTTCACTTTCTCCTTCCAAGCACATTATAAAGTATGTGGTTAAGCATATGCTCTACTATTAAAAATGTATAATCAAATGGAAAATGTTAAACCTTTGCTGGTCACTTAGGACAAATCATAGGTTTCCAAGCACTATGGACACAAAGAATAATAAGCAAGAGTCTGCCCCACAGGAGCTGCCCAGTGCAGAGGAGCCACGTGGACATACAGCAATCCAATATAATAAATGCTAAAATAAACATGATGCTGAAAGTCTCATAAAAAGTTAATATAGCTTCCTTTAAATGATTCATTTACCAGGTTACCAGTAATATTAGTTAATAGCATTAGTGTTTTCATCTTGTTACAGAAACTCCCATTTTTAATTGAAAACAATTTGTTTTGTCAATTTCACCTCTGTGTCTAACTAGTGCCCTAAATTTTTCAGCTCCATTTCTACATTTAATAATCTTCTCAATATAAGGTAAGATAGAGTGAAAAAAGGAAATTAAAGAAAAAAAGGCTTTACCTTCTAGAGTAATGAATATTTGAAATATCACAGAGTTGTCAAAACTACATGAATCGACCCTATGAACTCCAAGACATATGATTTTTTTGTTGTGTTCCATCATAGTATAGTAATCATAAATATTTCACAAATATTAAAAACAAAAACTCACTACTATATTGAGATAATTTGTGTCCTTCCTGATATTTTTACTCACATTACTTATCATTGGGTCTGACTCCTACAGTTTCTTCCAAAGTGGACACCTCTCCAGTTTCTTTCAATTCAAATATGTCTACTTTACTCTACTGCCAGATTAATGATGCTAAATAGTGTTTCATCCTGTTACTTTCTCTAAAACACTTCAATAACTCTTCAATGTGTAGAGGATACAGTTCAAACTCTTTAGCTTCACATAAAAATTGTTGAAAAATTTGGCCCCGAATTGTCAACTCTGCAACCTTAGGGTTTTTTTTCACCCTTAAATCAATCATATTTTTCAACCAACTCACATGCCTAGCTTTGTCAAGAAATACCTGTTGATTCTTCAGCCTAGCACACGTTTTTCTGAGAACTGCTCCCCCTCCCCTCCAACAGCAGGTTTTCAGTCATGTTGTCCTTACTACATAAACCTGACCGGCATCAGTGCTTGACCCAGGCATGGTACCCAACCCAGGCTGGTGCAGTGAACTCTTTCCCTGAGGAATTTAGAATGGAAGCTTTGAAAGTTCAGGCTAGGTTGGCTGTTATTTTCTGCTACATAGACCATACAGAAAAAAATCTGGGGCTGGGGATTTTGCTCAGTGGTTCTGGCATCTGCCTTGCAAGTGCAAGGTCCCAAGTTCAGTCCCCTGTAACCACATACCACAGTGCTGGGTGTGATGGCTCATGCCCACCAGCAATCAATACCACACACTACAATGCCAGACATGGTGGCTCACATCTGTAATCCCAGCACTCAGGAGGCAGAAACAGGAGAATTGCTGAGTTTGAGGCATCCTGGGCTACATAGTGAGCTCAGGCCTAACCTAAACTACAAAGTGAGACCCTGTCTCAAAAAAAAAAAATCTGAACTGTAATAAAGAAGCAAAGTAAACATGGGAAGAGAAACTAAAACAGCATATACAAAGGACTGTAATTTCAGTCCATTCTGTTCATCCAACCCAGTTGCATCTGGCTCTTGGTATCCAACAGTCTCTGCTGCCATCATAATGATAAATTACCTTTTGCTTACATTTTTTTCAAGAGAAAGGTCTTGCTATTTCCGCCTGGCTCCTTACTCTAAACTCTGTGCTAGAGCAATCCTCCTGCTGCAGCCTTCTGAGCTGGAACTACAGGTGTGCATTACTGTGGTTGGCTTTGTTTACATTATCTTAAATGAGCTCTGTTTTTTGTATCCCAAAAGAGTATAATTAATCTAATCAGATATGCATTTTAGACAGCTTACTCTGCCCATAATATGAGAGAAGGGTGAGATAGTAAGAAAGAAAACAGAAGCAAGGAGACCATTTGGGAGGCTACTTGTGGGATGGGGGAAGGGTGTCAGATTAGATGAGAAAGGGTGTCAGGAACTGAGGATGACCTGAAAGCTGGGGTACTGGATAGAGCATAGGAAAGAAAATACTGGAGAGTTGGGGTAGGGGGTGGTAAATGAGCTCAGCCACGATGGGAGAACTTAGGAGGACACACCTAGCACAGCTCTTGGCTCTAGCAGGTGTCAGCGCCCTCGGTTTCCTCCCACCCCCGTATTCTGTTTCCCCTGTTCAGCCACAACTCATCTGGGGAAGGAGTTACACACTACACTTCTCCACTGCCCTCATGGTGACGACCCAGATCCTGGAAGATTGTAGACAGTCAGTAAGTATTTGCTGATTTTATTTGATTTGACTGATACAAGATGGTTTTGATTGCTTATCACACTATATCTTGTCAAATGAACAATCAGAATAGTATTGTATAAAACTGCTTCTTTTAAACAAAGAATTGAAAGAATGCTTCCCTCTCTATAATCTTGTTTGATTTCAGAGTAATCTTGAAAAGACTTGAATTCTAATAAAATATCATTTTCTTCTTGATGGGAAAGAGGAAAGTAAAATCTAGACACAAAAACAGTATAAATAAATAAACTTTTCATTTATAAATACAGATAAATCTGAAAGTACTCAATAAACATCAATGCACAATACTCAAAAATAAATCTGAAAGCTGAATAAAATACCTGATTCCATAATATAAACATAAACTAATCAAAGCCAAGAATTTAGATTTTGCAACAGCTCCTGCTGTTGAATGTCAATATACATCTCTAATGTGACTACGAAGCATTCTGGAAATTAATTCCTTTTTAATTCTCTATACAAAAGATAACTTTCATTGTCTACACAGATCTTTATGTATCTATAATTATAGGTAGTACTTAATAAATAATATGTAATTATAATATCTGACATATGATCACAAAATATGGTGAACATTTAAATTTTTAAAAATTTATTTCAGTAATAGACATATTGACATTAACTATCTTCAAAATACTCCCTTCACTTTGATTTATTTTCCTTTTTTTCTCTGAGACAGGGCCTCCCTTTGTGGTGCAGACTAGCCATGAGCTCACTATGTGGCCCAGGCTGACTTGAGCCTCACAGTGCTTCTCCTCCTGCCTCAGCCTCCTCAGTACTGGGATTACAGTTGGCATTCACGTTGGCATTTTTTTTGTTTTTGCTGTTTTGGGGGATCCCCCCTACCTGGAAATACATATTTCCCATGGTTCTTGGCACTTTCTGAAGAAGTTCTGAAGAGCCCCTTTCAGAAATGTCTTTAGTTGTGCTCTCATGGTGGCCTCAAGGCTCTAAACCATTGTAAAACCTTCACCTTCCATGGTCATTCTGTCTTTGGTGAACACCCAGGGTTTACATAGTGCCTGACCTGGTGAAGAAGACAGTGATGTTTCTACAAACCTGGTGATGGATGACACTCAACAACACCATTCGCCATGGTTTGTTTTTTTT
The DNA here is from genome assembly GCA_004025085.1 of Thryonomys swinderianus. NCBI lineage: Eukaryota > Metazoa > Chordata > Mammalia > Rodentia > Thryonomyidae > Thryonomys > Thryonomys swinderianus. The sequence goes on along the minus strand of PVIC010000977.1, from coordinate 3,205 downwards.
TTTTTGAGACAGGGTCTCGCTTTGTAGTTCAGGCTGGCTCTGAGCTCCCTATGTAGCCCAGGCAAGCCTCGAACTCAGCAATCCTCCTGTCTCTGCCTCCCGAGTGCTGGGATTACAGGCGTGAGCCACCATGCCCCGCACTGTGGTATGCGGTGTTGATTGCTGGTGGGCGTGAGTCACCACACCCAGCATTGTTGTATGTGGCTACCAGGGATCGAACTCAGGACCTTGCACTTGCGAGGCAGGCGCCGGAACCACTGAGCTAACCTACCGGCCCCCGCCATGATTTTTTTTAAATCATCATAATTTTTTGGTTTGTTTTTGTTTCTTTCATCCTTGTTTTTTAGCATGTTTGGAGTTCATGATGTTTACATGCATCTTAAGGAGTAAGAACATGTATTGAACATATTTGGGGTTTTTTTTCCCAGTTCTCCTCCTCACCTTCTTCTCTTGCTCCATCTCTAGGTCTCCTTTCCATGTTCACAATTTTTTTATTTTTAGGTCATGTCAGGATATATAAAGATTACTTTCAATAGGATGAACTTTTTCTTTTTCCGGTATCAGGGATCAAAGTGAGGACTTTGTTCATCCAAGGCTGGCGCAATACCACTTGAGGTACAACCCAGCCCAGAAGATTACATTCAATGAATGTAGTTTGTACACGTACATGATGCATCTTGAATTTTTTTTTATCTCTTTTCCTTCCTCTTCTCTTCGCCTTCCCTCTTGATCACCTTCTTAATCCCCATTTCCTTTTATCAATCTTTTACTTTGCTCTTTCTTTGAATTTTGCATAACTCAAAACCATATGTATTTTTAAGAAACCATACTGTATTTTTAAGATTGCATATCTGATTTATTTCATTTAATATATTTTCCACCTATACACATTTTCCTACAAATGTCTCAAATTTATCCTTCTTTATAGCCAAGTACTATTCCCTTGTATACAGATATCACACTTTTTTTTTTTTTTTTTTGAGACAGCGTCTTGCTTTGTAGTTCAGGCTGGCCCTGAGCTCACTATGTAGCCCAGGTAAGCCTGGAACTCAGCAACCCTCCTGTCTCTGCCTCCCGAGTGCTGGGATTACAGGCGTGAGCCACCACGCCCAGCACTGGATATCACACTTTCTTTATCCATTCATCTGTCAGTAGATCTATAGGCTGCTTCTAGAAATTAGCTATTATTAATTGTACTGCTTTAAACATTGTATGTATGTATCACTATATATGATATTTTGAGCTCTTTGGGAAAGATACCTAAGAGAATAGCTAAATCAAATGGAATTTCTATTTTTAGTTTTTTTTAGAAATCTCCAAAGTGATTCACATAATGGTTTACAGTTTAACAGACCTCTTAAAGAAATTCATGAACAAGGACTTCCAAAACTGCTGTAGAAAGTGGCAAGCATGACAGGATAATTGTATTCAAAGTGAAGGGGAATATTTTGAGGTAGGTTAATGAGAACATGTCTTCTGCTCCAATATTTTTTCTTTCTTTTCTTTTTTTTTGGGGGGGGGTAGTGTCTCACTCTGTAGTTCAGGCTGACCCTGAGCTCACACTTGATCTTAGCCAAAAAGGCCCTGAACTCAATATGTAGCCCAGGCAAACCTCAAACTCAGCAATCCTCCTGCCTCTGCCTCCTGAGTGCTGGGATTACAGGCTTGAGCCACCACACCCAGCTGCTCCAATATGTTTTTAATTTAAACACACCACATTTTTATCATTGTTTGTATACCATACAAGCTATTTATATTTAAAAATCATATATGTACATATATTAGAGACAGAGCATGCAGTTGTGGCAAGAATATTTAAGTTAAATATTTAAAATGCATTTTAACTCAGTCTACTGCTACAATCAGTACCAAAGAAAATCATGGCTTTGCACCTTTTGTTAACCTTCATAGAAAAGGAAAGAAAATGAACGATGGTGTGTGCATAACTGTTATGTGTGGCCGTGATACCTTTGTAACTCTTTAGCCTTTGAGAGAAGAGGGGGAAACCTGAGAAGAAACCCTCCATCGTGGGAAGTGTGGATCGCCCTACATAAAATGTGACCTCAGAGGCAGTGAGATGCCTGCCGAGTGTAGTGCCCCAAATTCTCCAGTGGGACATTCTTTGCAGCTAAGGGGAACGTCGCTAGGATTTATCTGTCAAAATGCAAGCAGTCACTAAAAGCGATAAAGCACTCATCTGCTAATACCATACACATATTGTCCTGATGGGTTGACTTTAGTAGCCCACTGGGCCAGGTATTTTTGACTATTCCAAAGATGAATAAAATACAGCTGCAGCTTGCCTAAAATTATTTGTAAATTATATCCTCTACTTCCTTTATATCAGTAAAATTTATAATAAACTTCTGTACATACATTTTTAATTTATTTTCTTGGTACATCTTATACATACATTATGATTACATTCAATATTTAAAATTGGTGCTTGTTCATAACACATCTTGATTCTCATTTTTCCCATTCCTCTGAGCGCCCTACAATCCCCCACCCCTATATACATAAGCTTTGTTTCCTTTTTCTTAACTATCTAATTTTTTCTTTCCCTTCTTTATTCTCCCCTACTCGCCCTTTCCCTTTTTCTTTTGAACATTTTCTTCCTATTTCACAAACATTGGCTTGAAATTATATTGGATTACAAAAGTGGGAAAAACAATTTCATTAGGGCTCAATTATATGACTATGCACAAAATATCCTGAGCATATAAACAGGGAGCCCCTAAGTCTTGATGAATGTAAATAGTCAAGAAAACATAGATTCATGTTAAACCCAAAAGGCAAAAATACAGAATTATAAGCAGATGAGAAAATATAAGAAAAGTGGAGAAGCATAAAATCATATAACTATCAAGAATTCTTTAAACTGCATATGGCCCTCAATAGGACCCAAAGCATCTTTCAGTAGGTATCACTTTTTTTGGCTCCCAATATAAAATGGAATCAGAAGCTGGGTGTGTTAGGGTATGGTTAGTCTCAGTTTGGAAGGTTGAGGTGAGAGGGCCCCCTGAACATAAGAGTTCATGGGCTGAGGATATAGCTCAGTGGCGCCACCGCCTGCTTTGCAAGTGCAAAATCCTGAGTTCAAGCTCTGGAGAAAGAAAGGAAGGAAAGAAAAAGAAAAGAAAGAAAGAAAGAAAGAAAGAAAGAAAGAAAGAAAGAAAGAAAGAAAGAAAGAAAGAAAGAAAGA